>MJUU01022174.1:6410-30714 GCA_002080025.1 Modiolus philippinarum
AATCCATTCCAATTTCGATCAGTGGTGAGAGCACCCTGAGAACAGCGGCGCATTTAACTTATATTTTGTTATAGTTGTCCAATTGTCATTGAAAACTGTAAATGCAAGAACCACAATATATACGTAATTTGTGCGCGTAAGGCTACCTGTACCAATTGGACAGTGAACAATTCAACGTTCAGTGTCCACCGCCAACGGTGGGGGAGCCTAGACGCGAACAAATACGTGACAAAATTCATGCAAACCAATCTAGATAAACGGAGGCATTTTCTATTCCACCACAAAGTACATTGAAGGTGATAATATTTCCCACGATAGAAGGGTTACAATTATTAGTACGAAAAATGCATATCTCTTGTTATTTGATAAAACACCCGTTCAATACACTAACAAATTTCAAAATCTCTGGTGCATTCAATATTCAAGCCACATTTTTCTATAGGTTTTTTTTTGTTTTTTTGTGTTTTTTTTTTGTTTTTGTTTTTGTTTTTGTTTTGTTTTTTTTTTCCGAAAGGATATGGAGTAAATGAACCTGAGAGAAAACACATATGTCAACTCCAAGTCCTTTAAGTTTCAATGAGCTATATGGTCAATTCGGGAATTTATTACTCATAAGCAACACGAGAACTTTAACATAGGAATTCAATAATTTCAAATATCTTTAAAATGCATAAAAAAACGAAATCCGAATAATCAGTAATATCAAATATAGCTAAGGACAAAACTACGATGGATGGAGTTAAACCATAGGTTTTAGAGTGTACATAAATTTAGAATATAGTAATAAACAAAGTGTACACATGAGATAAAATCTCATGTACAGGTACACCAATCATAGAAAGGTTTGTATAAATGTCTGAATGCACAAATACTTTAACAGATAAACGAATCCTGAATGAGTGGTCTGCGTTTCATATATTCATGTAGTACTACGCATTTCAAAGCCATATTTTTCTTACCTTTACCATTTCGATCAGTTTAAAGCATCTTGTTATCGTTATTCCCCAGCAAGTACAAAGCTGAAAAACTCTAAATAAAATTTTGCCACAAATCCTGGTATACCAGTTGTTCGCATACAATAAAATTTAGATTTGATTTCGTGAGTGACCATTTAAAATCTTTACATTCTACCCACCCTTCCAGAGCTAAATACGTTTAAATTGTACCCTTTCAGAGCTAATTACGTTTAAATCATATTAGCAGATATACTTGCTATACAGGTAGATCAATCTTAAGTGTTTTGCGGTCTACAAATAGACTGCTGTTCTCTTTCACATGATGAGAAAAAAAAATTAAATTGCTCCGGATACTGAAAAGTCGAGTGAAACATTTTTTAAATATAGTACTGACATTAGAAATATAAAAAAGACACAATAAGAATGGTTGTGTAGCTGTCGTACATAGACAACAAAATAAAAGTATGCTTTAAAAGAAACTGAAAGTCCGATGAGTTAACTGACAGAAAGCGATAAGTAGATTGGATGTTTCTTGTTATCTTTCTCTTCGAAATAAATATTCATTTCTCCTAAATAATAATTCTGTATCCCAGGGAAGCAAGCATTATGTTGGGATTAAATTGTACCACATTATATAACACCATATCATATTATATTTAATTGTATTATGATATTATAACTATATAATACTATATTATACTAAACTGATATTCCGTATCCCATTTACAAAACATTGGTTAGCTGGGTTTTCCAACGTTTTATGTGACAAAGGAACGAAGCCCATTTTGTTATACAAACACTCCTTAACCTGGTGTTTACTTGATGCGGAAAAGTTGTGCTATTAACATATAAATATACCAATTCAACTCTGGACAAATAGAAGACTAGATCCATTTTTAAAAAAAAATGTAATAAATTTCAAGAAGGACAAAACAATCTATTTAACACAGTCAATAAAGAAGTTAAAACTTTATTAATCATAATAGTCAGCAAAATTTTGTATATCGAATGATATCAGGAAATCCAAAAATTTGTATATGCATTTTGGAAATTTATTCTTGATAATATGTTACTTTTTGTCATATATTTACATGCTTATGTTCACACTATTTTACTGGCCATTTCATATATGTACATGTGCATGTTGAATGTATTGTTATCTACTATGTAATCAATCATTTATTTTCCTTTTTATGTATTTGCTCAAATAGCCCTATGTGGGCAAGTGATTTGATAACTATGTTCTATATTCTTTGTTCTATGATAATCGTAATTCAGAATTAAGTACACCCCAGAGCAAGCAGGATTTTGAGGTTTCTTCCAGCATAATTATTCGTCGTATTTTCTCAAACCCTCATTTAATCTGTACGAAACGTGAATACTATCGCTTTTGGTAAATTCAAGATAACAATGCATTAATTGAGTATTCTATGTGTGTGTGTATTTACCATCCATTATGTTTATTAATCAAGTGAAATTATCTCATATGTAAACCCCGACAACATCAAATGTTGTTGGATAATCTACTATAATTGGTGTATTTGTACCTAATTATTCCCCTGGAAATGAAGGGATGTTGTTCTCTTATCAGTATAATGTCCAATCCATCAATTTTTCCTTTTCTTCTTATTAGCTTTCTTGTCTTGCACCTCCCACCTGATGTCCTCATTGGCATTTCCAATTAACCCCCCCCCCAGAAAAAACAAAAATAATTATGTTAACAAACATCGTAAATCATGACAATAACCATGTGTGTTTAATCAGCTGTTGTAGTGATTGACCTCAAAGATTATTTTCCCACGTTCAAATGCCGACTGTGATGATAATGTTAAGTAAGGGGAAATTATGAACCATGTGTATCTATTTTAATGGCACACGTCATCAATATCAATAATCTATAATCAATAATTACAACTCCCCAATAACATAAATAATGGCCAAGATGGCACATCATTTCAACAAACAATCAATTCATGTATATAATTCCTAATTATACCCAATTCACAAACCTTTGCAATTTATCAAATTTGTAATTTATCAAATATTAACATATAATAAATATTACAAAGAAGACAATAATCTAACTTACACAGGCTGTCGAAAGTTTCCGCACACCTTTGTAATTTATCAAATATTAACATATAATAAATATTACAAAGAAGACAATAATGCTGTCGAAAGTTTCCGCACAAAGTGATAGCGGCCGACAAGATATTCGTTATGATTGAACGCCCAATAGAATTGCAGAAAAGCAACACACCTTCATTCGCTGTAATAATGTAATTTATTTTACATGCGTAAAATAAATTCAGTTATATTGAAGTCTCCACATAAAATGACTGGAACAGAGTTCAATGGTATTATAGCCAGTAGTTCTTCTAACATAACAAAATACTTCGTGGTGTCTAAGTACACTATGACATTTAGTAACCTTTTGCTTGGATCCATTCTGTGTGACAGTAAAAGGCAGACTGAGATGTTGTATGTCCGAGTGACTGCAATGCAATTCTGTTTGAACATAGAAGATGTTTCAATATATGCATCTCTCCCACCACTGGGTCTTCTATTTGGCTTGCAATAATCCTGGCGGAAAAAGTGATGACTTGAGGACAATTCCAAACATGAAGAGGAAATAGTGTTACTTAACCATGTTTCTGTAATTACAATAATATCACTGCCTCTGAAATATTCATCTGTTGACAAACATCTATAATGAGGATGCAGTGAATTTATATTAAGAAGACTCAATTTTAAGTATCTGTCAAGTGGCAATGTAACAGTAAAGGGAGTTTCTAAAGTGAATCTGCTTTCTTTCCTCATTCTATTCATTTCGACTTTGGTTCTAGAACTGCAACTATATTTCACCCAGAATGAACAACCCATCTTTACTTCTAACTTAAGGCAGTAAACATTTGTCCCTGTCTGTAGCTGCCTTTCATTGAAATTACAAGCTGATCCTCTGTTCTACCTTGAGCTTTGTGTATTGTGACCGCCCATGCTAAAGTTAGTGGAAACTGAACTCTTTTAGCTGAAATTTTCCTTTTTCTTATTGAAATTTCATGAACTGGTATAGGTGTAGATAATCCATCAAGCACAACAGATTTTAGCTTTGTTCTTAAATTTTCACCAACCCGTTGTTCATTAAACTTGAATAGTATATATTTTGGTTTATATGTAGTGAAGTTTTCAGGGTTTAGATCTGGTGGTGGTGGGATAAATCATGTTACAGTACCTGTTGCTTAGTTAACCAAGCCATCATTGGCATCAATATTAGCAGTCATCATTACTCTGGCCCCAACAGCTAACTGTAATTGTTGAAGCATTCCTCCAGCCTTCTTTTCCAATGCTAAACTTTCTATTCTTCCTGTCTGATCATCTGTTTTTGAGTCAACTGATTAAATTGTCATAACTGGATGGCCAAGTCCATGTTATCATCGTGGGAGTCCACATCTCTGTTAAAGGTGAAAATGTGATGATGAAGGATATAATGGGTCAGATATATCAATTCCCCTAGATCTGATGACTTCAATGTCTGAATCTGTATGATCTGCTGTACGAATTCTATTCAATACTTCAACAAACTGCTTGTCATCTTTCTGGCTCATTATTTTTTTAAGCTCTATCAGCTTGAAATGCCTTTTCCACAAAGAACCATATAATGCTGCAACTGGCTTAGAAATAACTAAATACCGAAGTTACTGTGAATTTATTTTCTGCATATGCGCATTTCGACAACTTATGTCTCTTCAGTGCAGATAAAATCTAAACGTTTGGAAGACCATAAAATCAAATATGTTAAAAATCTGATAGAGAACAAATACCCAATATGATCTAAATGTAAAGCCAAAACCGGCTAAGGACAGAGCTTTGCGTGAGGGAGAAGGAGGATCAAAAACTGGTTTCTGAGCAACTGGTGGAAGCTGTGATAAATCACCAAATACCAACACTGATATATTACCAAAGGGTTCGTCTGTCATCATTATCTCAGCTAAACGTTTATGAATAATGAATAGCTGGTCTGCACCCACCATCGAAATTTCATCAATAACCAGAAGACAAAGGTTGCCCAGCTTTGATCTCGTACTAGTTACCTGCTCATTTGATAAACGAATATAATCATCTTTCTTGGATTGATTGATAGGTAAATGAAAAGCAGAGTGAAGGGTGTGGCCATCAATGTTAAATGATGCAGCTCCAGTTAGGGCACACACCATAACCACAATGTCATCTGTTGCCTGTCCAATATTTAACATTCTTGTGGCTGTCTGTACTATGGTTTTGATGAGGTGAGATTTTCCAGTACCTGCTCCACCAGTGATGAATACATGGAAGGGCTTTGGACGTTTGGCTGTTTTATACGTCAATGACATTTCAGCACACCATTTAACTATGAACTGATGCACTGCCTGCTACTCAGAATTTAGTGATACAGTCATTTCCAACCATTGTTGACAGGAGATCTTTCTGCTGTCTAACTCATATTCATGAGGAATAATGCCTAAATCTGTTGACCTCATAATTGAAGTAGGATTAATGGCCTCAAATTATGAATCATCTTTTGAACCTTCATGCCTTTCCTGTTCAGTCTGTGGAACTAAGGCAGCTCAAGCATCTTCTGGTGGTCCATTTGTTTCAAGCTCCTGGACTGCTTCATTGTATTCTTCACTGTTTGGTTCATATTTTTGCATCCTCTCTAAAAATCTCTCTTTAAGATTGAAGTATTGTGTTTTGACATTTAACACAATCTGGGCACACAGAAGCTATAGTTAGTCGTCATATAAGCGGGAGGTTGATGCATCATTAAACCTGGTTTAACCCACCATTTTATTTATAAAATGCCCGTTCCAAGTCGGGAATATGACGGCTTGCCAAAAATGTTCTGTGTTGGATTGTGTTTCCCTGATTTAGTCGAATGTTGTACGGATTTTCCTTGCTGGTCTCTTCCTGTGATCGTTTCGGACTTTTGTTGTCACTTTTATTTTGTATAGCCCATCACTTGCCTTTAGATCATCTATTTCATTTCTCCATGGATAATACAACAGTAATTTTGCATGGTAGAACTGTTCTGGCTGTTTAACAAGTGAAAACTGGTGTGATCACTGGTTTAGATCTTCTAGACATAACAATACTTCTCTTTTGAAGGGTTATAGACTTTGGCAAATCATCTCCATGTTGCATTGGTTGTTCTTCGTTATCAAAAGTATTTTCCTCATCTGGTTCAGTGTCAGCTGGTTTGTTTCTGCTGTAAGTATAGTTTGCTGCAAAGTCTGCTAAACAAACATTTTCAAGGTCTTCACTGATATTTTTCTAGGATCATCATCATCAAGTTCTTGTATAATTTTCATTGGTTTCAAGAGTTTTGTTCTGTTTTCTGGTATATCAGTATGTATGAAAATAACTTGTCGTGATCCTTTAGACAGTGGTAATGATAATAAACGATAAACCTCTTCTTGGGCACTGACTTCTCTGTGTGATTAAATCTTCTTTGATACAGTTTCCATCATTTTTTTGCACCTTGAAGGGCAGAGTTTCTGCTTACTGATTTAAGTACATCACCAAGAGTTTTTTTTTCTGGTTTGCTTACATGTGATGCTACATACATTATGCAAGTGTAAACATTGGTAACGAATTATAAATCTAAGTTAGCCTGCCAGGCTTTCATCAAAGTCGGATTGTAGTTGTTGATACAGCATGCATTTACATCTCTTTTATGAAGAATAGCTGGTTGTCCATGTTTCGTTTTTTATCCAGTGAAGAGCTTTAATGTATATTTGTAATGGAATCTGTAAATCATTACGAAGAGACTCTAAGGTAACACGAGTTTCAAACTGACCCTCCTCAACATTTTCGAGTACTGAAGTGAGAACTTCACTTATAATGCTTGGTTAGCAGGATTTACTTCATCAGATGGCACAGTGGTTTCAGGTACAGGTGGTCTTGGATATAAAAATCTGCATTTTTCCCCATGCTTTCTACATGTTGTTGAATGACTGTGACGTTGAACTGTTTGTACCATGGCAAATAAATCATCATCATCTTTTGATAGTGTACAGGTTATATACTTGTCAACAAAGGCCGATACAATTTCAGGCTGGTCTTTCGATATTACAGGGGCATCTTTTACCCATAATAGCATATGGGCAAGGGGTGAACCCCTTTGCTGGAATTCTATACGATATTTATAGTCCTGTATTTCCCCTATTGGATTTGCTTTTGTGAGATTAAGAGTTGACATGAATGACTGATGACGATGGTCAAAATGACGGGCACCTGTAACAGGATTAGAGCGTAACCATGTGCATTTCTGTTCCCAAGTCATATTGTCAATTTCATTATCTGAAAGATTCTGGCCATGCTGAGCAGCTATCACTTGAATAGTATCTCTCCATTTCATGTCAGCAGCAGAAAGTGTTAAAAACCAAGTACAACTTCCTAGTTGGCGAATCATTCCGAGCAGTTCATACAGCATTTTATTGACGTATGCTGGGGATCCTCTTACATTTTGAAGGAAATGATAGCTGAGATCGTTGCGTGCAAGTCTTCTCATTTGCTCTTGATCCTTTATTTGACCCGCTGTTATTTTTCTCTGCTGGCAATCTCCTTTACATTTTCTTAATGCAATGGCCAAACCATCAGATACTTCTTTTGCTTCACAACGATATTGTGCATAGAACAAGTATTCCTTTGATGTTGCAAATCTGTTGTCACAGTTTACTATTCTTTGATTAAAATATTTCTTCAATGAAAGCTTCTTATCTCGTTGATAGTCATATCCAAACGAACCAGATGGGAACAATGTTGGAAAAGCCATTTCTTCATCACGTTTGTCAGCAAACATTCCTGTAGGTTTTTTTGCCTCCCCTGGTGCTATGTGCAGTGAGAAGTCCTTGTCTGAATTAATGTCCTTGGGCTGGAGGCATGTGTCATCTGGCAGACCAGTTAATTCTGACCGATCTTAAAGTTCAACTGTTTCATCATCTTTATCCTCTGTAGATTCAATGTCATTGTCATTTTCATTTTCATTCTCATTTGTACTGGGTAATACATGAAGAGTAATATTCTCAGATTGATTTGATGTTAGGGCATTCCATAGTTCTTCATTATCATTAAAACTTTCATCTTGCCAGTTTTCATTTAATATGGTGTCGGCATAGTGATGATTCTTTGTTCGAATTTCAAACAATGCAAAGCTTGCATTACTTTCCAAGGTCTCACTGTTTGCATGCTTACATGACCTCTATATTCAAATTTTCTTTTCAGTTTACCTGTTATATATGCGGATGAAAATGGTACACGTGGCAAAATTGAACAGGTTTCTTCTGGGTTAACACTCACATTGACCACACAGCCATGTATAGCTTTTTGTTGTCTCCTTGGGAGTGCCAGTATTTTCATAAATGGTATTCTCTTACTGATCAGAGTAGTTTCTAAAGTTGATAAATCACTCAGCTCTTCTGGAATAGGTTCTAAGTTCATAGAATTTGCTACAGCTTGTGCTGGTAGTTCATTTCTCTTTAGATTCCATTTACAAGTATTACAAATATATTGCTTGTAATCTATGCTATTCTTTCAAGTATTACATTTTGCAAGAAGTTCATCATCACATTTGGCAAAATCTTCTTTACTGAAGTGTGACATACTCTTTATACATTAGTCTATTACAAACTGTGCAAATAAAAGTAGGACCCTTTCTTATTAGCTGGTGAAATGTACTTAACGCAGTCTCTATATCTGATGTCATATTGGTTCTTCTATTTCCCATTCTTTTCATGGCATTATCCATTTCAATTTGTTTTGAACGTGCATCAAGACATCTCCTTTTGCTTTACATTCTCTTCTTAGCCTCATCTCTTTCGATTTGTTTTGAACGATCATCAAGGCATCTCCTTTTGCTTTCCATTCTCTTCTTAGCCTCATCTCTTTCAATTTGTTTTGAACGATCATCAATACATCTCCTTTTGCTTTCCATTCTCTTCTTCGCCTTATCTCTTTCAATATCTTTCAATATCCTTTGAATATTCATCCAGATGTTTACGCATGTTTTTTTTCCGATTTCTATCAAAACCCCTTCTAATTTGTTTTAAATGATCATCAAGACATCTCCTTTTGTTTTCCATTTTCTTCTTAGCCTTATCCCTTCAATTTGTTTTGAATGATCATCAAGATGTTCTCTTATACATTTCTTCCGCTTCCGATCATTGTCCCTTTGAAGATTTTTATGGTGTTCTGTTTGTGCTTTTCTGGATTTTGATTTCCTTGCTTTATCTAATAATTTTGAAGAAGCTTTCATTTCATCTGATGGACTTGCACGCAATTTTGACACTTTGTTGCGAATTTTTTCTTTATTAGTTTTCTTTGTGGCTTCTTTATTCCTGTCATTATCAGGTTTATGCTTTCTTTTAACTCCTACTTTAAATCTTGAATCTTGAAATCCTTTGATAAATTATCACGCTCTTTTTGCATTGACTGAAACCATTTCCTTTGTTTTTCTTTTTTTCTTGCGGTAAAAAAATTATCTCTAGGTCCAACTGACCTATTCTTATATGCATTTTTATACTGTGTATCAGCACTATTGTTATGTGTTTTTTCATTTTGCTTCGCACTACTATTCTGTGTCTTTTCACTTTGTGTAGCACTATCCTTATGTGTCCTTTCACTTTCTGTAGAACTACTATCGCTACTTTTCCTTTCACTTTCTGTGGAAGTACTATTGCTAAGTGTCCTTTCACTTTGTTTAGAAGCGCCATTGCTAAGTGTCCTTTCACTTTGTTTAGAAGTACCTGTGCTAAGTGTCCTTTCACTTTGTTTAGAAGCGCCATTGCTAAGTGTCCTTTCACTTTGTTTAGAAGTACCAGTGCTAAGTGTCCTTTCACTTTGTTTAGAAGCGCCATTGCTAAGTGTCCTTTCACTTTGTTTAGAAGCAAAGTTGCTAAGTGTCCTTTCACTTTGTTTAGAAGCACCATTGCTAAGTGTCATTTCACTTTGTTTAGAAGCACCATTGCTAAGTGTCCTTTCACTTTGTTTAGAAGCACCATTGCTAAGTGTCCTTTCACTTTATTTAGAAGTACTTTTGCTAAGTGTCCTTCCATTTTGTTTAGAAGCACCTTTGTTAAGTGTCCTTTCACTTTGTTTAGAAGCACCATTGCTAAGTGTCCTTTCACTTTGTATAGTACTATTGTTATGTGTTCTTTCCATTCGTGTAGCACTCCTCCATTTGTTCTTTTGCCTTTAGTAGCAGTTTTCCTGTTCTGTTCTCTCCTCTCCCTCCTCTTCTGTTCGTATGACTTCTTAGATGGTGGCATTGCTTATTTTAGATCTAGAAAAAAAAAACAATAATGATTATATCAAACCAAAACATTAACACATGGAATGGTCAGCTACTCCCATTATCTTTTTATTTTTTCCATACTCTTATATTTCAAAGTTTTCATAAATATTTTTAGCGGATAATAATAAAGTTAAAGTTATATTTATTATCATTTAACGTTTTTCGCTAATCTTTTCAACTTAATAAGAAACTTTCATCTGCACTTTAAATTTAAAAGCAAGTAGTAATCTGAAAATTTTATATATTGAGAGTGTAGCAGCTGAATATCATGTGATAACTGAGATAAGGGTATCTGCTTATGCTGTTCATCTGTCAACTTTGAATCTGAAAATGTACAAGAAATAATATATTAAGATACATTATATTTGGTACAAAAAAAAATCAAAAAGTTCATGTACTGTACATGTATAAGAAAAACAATGAAGTCTCAGAAAAGGAAAGTGATTATGATGTAACAATGAAAAGTAAGTGCATCTAATGTAACCTTGAAATCCATATACACAATGGATTAGACCATTAAAAAGATCCTTCGAACAGCAATCGCATCTGATTTACAGTTTAAAAAAAATTAAGCTATGTGCAAAAAAAAATTGATTCCCACTTCCCTTTTCATAAGAAATTGTGACAAAAAATTCCATATCTTAAAAAGCAATGGAAAACTAAGACATGATGCAAACAGGAAGTGCTTATAACATAACCTTGAAATCCAATTACACCATAAATTGGACTACAGGAAGCGTTACCTAGAAATTCAAATATAGGAAGCTGTGCAAAATAAAAATTGAATCCCACTTACAGTTACAGAAAAAAATTGTGACAAAAAAATCCATATATTGTACAACAATGAAAAACTAAGATGTCTCTGCAAACAGGAAGTGCTTATGAAGTGACCTTGAATTCCAAATACATGATAGATTGGATCATAACGAAGCTCTGTGCAAAACAACAATTGAATACCACTTACAGTCTCAGAAAAAATGTGACAAAAAATTCCATATATTGTACAACAATGAAAAACAATGATGTCTCGTCAAACAGGAAGAACTTATGATGTTACACGATAGATTGGACCATACTATGTAGCGGGAGTATAATAACAAATACAAAAGTGAATTTAGTTTTTGCATATGGCAATTTCGACAACTTTTGTCTGTTCGGTGCAGAAGAAATGAAATCATTTGGAAATCCATAACCAAAATATGTGTAAAATTTGACAGAGATCGAAATACCAATAGGATCTAAATAGCAAGCCGAAATAAGTTCAGGGGAGAGCTATGCAAGAGGGTGTTACACTTCGGTTTTAAACAAAATTTTCTTAAATTTAGAATTGATTTTGTAAAAGTTTTCAGACCGTAATTGTAAATATACAGCCACAAACCATCGATAGAAATAAGTTCCTTGAAATGTCTCATAAATAGTTTTCACCGCGAGTCACATTTGAATACGATTTGTTATCAAATCTAGCTGATTAATTTTGAAATTTTAGAAACAAGCCTCCGCGAAATTTGATAACAAATCATATTCAAGTGTAAATCAATCAGCCGCGGCATTTTTTGCAGGCCAATTGAATAAACGGTTTACTGTATTAAACATATATTAGATAAACTTTAAATATCGTTTGATAAACTTAAAATACGAGAATTAACATCTTTGTTAATTAAGTAAAATCATAAGAGAAATCTTTGTAAGATACATAACAGCAGAAACAATAACTTTGTTGTAACTTAAAGCAATATGAGCTGTAATTTTTTCCCATTTTTTAATTTCAGAAGACTTCATCATTTCAAGTTATAATATACAGCAGAGACTATAGTCCCTGTATACAGAAATTAAACAGTTTCAAGTCAAAGTCCTCGTATAAACATATAAAAAAGCTTAAAAATAAACAGAATAAAAACAAATGTGACAGCTAGGAAATTAATCATTAGTTGTACGGCATTATTATATAGATTGCGGTGAAAGATTGAAATTTCTCAGTGAAAGAAAAGTGATAATTAAGGTAGATCGGTAGTCTTCCGCCATTTTGAATTCGTTATTTATGTTGTTGTGGAATTATCTGCTTTTTAAATATGCAAATATTTTTATTTGTAATAAATCAATCAATATTATATTCATAATACAATATGCAAAGGACCTACATGGAGTTGAATTTACATGTCTTTATCTAATAAGACGAGGCTTGGTTACTTGATAATTAAATAAGTTGGAACAAGATATTTGAAAAAGGGAGATAATCTGATAAAAATATTTTACATAGATATCACTATGAAAATTCACATTTTATAAAATTTTATGGAAAACAAAGTCGGTGACCCCCATTTTTCTTTATATTTTTTGAAAGTATGTTCAAAGGGCTAACATATGAATAAAGTAGAAAAAAATCTATGGAATAGTTTTAAAGAAATCAACAATATACCTGTTTTTCCCTATATATTCATTAGAAATATTTGATTATTTTGATATCAGTTATTTTAAAAACAAGCATGGTGACCCCCTTTTTTTAATTTTTTTACTTCAATGCTAATATAATAAGGAAACTTTCCTGAGAAAATTAAGAAAATCTATGGAAAAAATTTTGGACTACCCATCTACCTTAACTGTGAAATTATTTTCCATAATTTCACTCTAGGAAGTGACGTCACAATAGACGTTGTCAACGTTGTTGTTAAGTAAACGTCGCAACGGATTAACATAGAAAACGTAGTTCATACAACGAATCTTGAAATAAACCGCTATATTTTATGTGAAAAGGTCTATAAAATAAAAACAATAACTAATCCGAGATTCTGATTATCGAAAATATTCGACTCATGATCGAAAAACGCTGTAATTCACTCATGCGCTGCGAGCATTCGTGAATTACTGCGTTTTTCGATCATTCGTTGAATATTTTGCAATAATCAGAATCTCGGATTAGTTATTGTATAAATAATGTATTCCCGTCATGAATCGAATGCGTGCGATCTCGGGTCAAACGTTCCCGATGTATGCGTAAAAGAACTGTTTATACTGACACATCATGTCATGGTCTGATAAAACCATGTGCGATGTGCATAAAAAAAGTTGATAGGTAAGTTGTTTACATTAAAAAAAAAACACAATAAAATGCAACCCATGTTATTTAAACAGGGATGTCCTCATCTTATTTTTATATATTCGAGGGCTTTAATTGTTTGAAATTTCAATGATCGATTTAAAAATAATTCAACGTGTACTTTTGCCGTTTCGTACTTCATTTAACACCGTCCGTATTACTTAAGCTTTTATGACAGACTGACTCCTTAAAATGACCTGAAATCAGAAACACAGTCGATAATACGGTAAACTGTAAACAAACGACGGAGACGGAAAATGAAAAGAGTGGTAATGCATCCTGATTTTTTCGAGTTTTCCCTGATTTGTTTTTTAACTACACACTTGGAGCTAAATAGTCCTGTGAAGGTTGAGAAGAGCTTTGCGTAAACAGCTAACCGCATCGTAAAAGTCAAGTGTAGACGCGTATCAATATCGTAACACTGCCGAGGTTTGCCCATTTTTGTATATTTGATTATGTCGACTATATCTAGTATCTCGTATCTCCGTTAGGTCCGGTATCGGTGTCAAACATAATTCAGCCTCTACGACTGTTCAAAATCGCATGCAAAACCAGTTTAATCATTGAAATTATGAGGTGTTCTTGGCGTTTGAAGCATTAAACAGGTATCTGATATCATTTTCTAGACATATGGATACGTATATGTTATCGGGCTCTTGACAGCTATGTATCGTAAATTATCAACCCGTGAGCCAGAATATGAAGCTCAGGGGCGAGTGAGCGTAGCAAACGAGCCCTAAGCTTCATATTCTGGCGAGCGGGTTTATATTTTACAATACATCAGCTGTCAAAAGCCCGATAACTTGTTTATCATCCTTTATTTTGTATTTTAGATTTGTATTTATAGAACTGAGGTTTTAAATTCTCCCTAAGTTGCGCGGGAAATTCGGAAACATGTCATTCTTGCCTTTTCAGCAATTTTCAGCTTCACAATAGACGTTGTCAAGCTTGAAAAAAAGTTATTGCCTTTGAAACTTTGGGAGAATCGCTTGATATATCCAGGTCAACCTCTGATATATCCGGTTCAACCGGATATGGCTTTTGCGGAAAGGCTCTGCAGGCTGATATAACCATGGGGAAGGATGATAAAAAGTAATGCCTTTTATCCTGCAACGGTGGTATTTTCAAGACAAATACGACCCTACGATTTTTTTTTCGTATTCGTAGGCCGGTAATTAGACTGGTGACCGCTGGAAACGATTTTGAAGGTGAAAAGAAAGGGCGACTGATTTGAAAACATCGAATACTTTGACATCACAGTGCAAATTCTCCTATGACGTCAAGAATAATACCAAAATGGCCGAAGTTTGTTTACTTTCTTTCTGGCCCGCTTCATAGTGCTATATACCTTTACTTTGAACAGATTTGCAACATTCTATAATCTTTTGAAAATAATTGCAAACAATGATTATTTTCCAGCATATTCAGTATCATCCCGAAACCATAGCTCATTACAATGATCTTCTGGTTCTATGACAGATCATGGATCATGCATAATATACAAGAGACAGCAACAATTTTGGATTGTGGAAATTATTATTTTATGTGACTTAGTAAAATGTTCTTTATTGCTGCGAGAATTTCGTTAAAAATGATTTCTTAAGCGCCGTATCATTTAAACAATTCAATTTTGTTCATTTCATCTTATTAACGATGTATACAATATTTATACTATAAGTAATCAAAGATTCTGATTATCGCAAAATATTCAACGAATGATCGAATAATGCAGTATTCATGAATGCGGGCAGGGCATGAGTGAATTACAGCGTTTTTCGATCATGAGTTGAATATTTTCGATAATCAGAATCTAGGATTAGTTATTGTTTTTATTATATAGATCTTCTTCTCTAATATTTATTGGTTTATTTTAAAATTTAGTGCANTTAATCCGCTGAGACGTTTACTTTTAACAACAACGTTGACAACGTTTATTTTGACGTCACTTCCTAGAGTGATATATGGAAAATAATTTCACAGTTAATTATCACTTTTATCACTTGACAACGTTTATTTTGACGTCACTTACTAGAGTGAAATTATGGAAAATAATTTCACAGTTAATTATCACTTTTATTTCACTGAGAAATTTCAATCTTTCACCACAATCTATATAATAATTAATGATATTTTCATTTCCGATATGAACATTTAAAAAATTAATCGAAGTGATCAAATAAAATTTCAAAGGGTTAACACATGTAAATATTGAGCTCTAGACAAATAAGATGCTGATTATACAACTTTTAAGACTCGTAAACAAACAATTTTATTCAGTCAGAGGTAACCAGGTATAATTTGTATGTATGTTCTATGACGTCGGGTTCTCTATGGCGACAGGGGCGACTGTAGCTCACCAAACAACAGCTTACAAAACGTACAATTATCTGGAATAATCTTCAGTCATGAATTTGCTAGCTATATCCTCGCATTTGAACAATCGGAATACTCAAAAATTAACATTGAAATGATCATGGAGTAAATGCACATGAGACAAAGCCTCTACAAATACATGACTTTACTCTCGAGACTCTAACATAAGAGAAATACATAGTGTATAATTTGGCAAATAGTGATTTTTGTAAAATTGCTACATTTCACTAAAGATATACATGATATAGAAATGTAAATAGTATGGTTTTGTAACTATAGATCTTGTTTGATACTCCATTTTGGATCGTCGTCTTTTTTCCTTTGTTCAATAAACATTTATATATGAAACATGATGTGAAGTTATACTGTAAGCGTAAATTCATTCCTGGTGTATATCTTCCAGATTATATTGATTTCTTCTTTCACGTAATTGAATACACGAGTGCACTTTATTCCGTCGGCTTGTCTCTTTGATAAGGTTTGCATATAGTTATGCATCTGGATACAGCTGACCTTACAATATACAAGAAGCAGAGACAAAAGAAGTAACCATATATGAGCCCTAAAATGGATACGAAGAATTTTGAAGAAGCCAAAATGTAGACAAAATGTATTTTGCTCCATTTGCGATAACTTCATTGAGTTCTTATGATAATATTAATCTGTTTTCAATGAATAGTACATTACAACGAGACTTATATCGGTATGCTTAGTATATTTGCTCATTAACAGTCCATGGTTCGAATTTTTATGACAAAATGTTATCCAAACCTCTTTCACAAACGTTATCAAGACTTTCAAGACTTTATTATAATAACGATCAGACACTTTACATGTGTAACATGAGGCATACAATCAATACATATATGTTTATTTTACAATAGGGAAACGGGATAGAGAAAGGGGAGGTTTGGGTACCCATAAACCGGTTTAACCCTACCGCTGGCTGTTGCCAGTGCCGGTACCAAGTCCGGCTATCTCGAGTTCTAATCGTTATCTATGTTTGTCTTTTGTCATTTTATTGTTTTTCTTGTGCAGTTCCCTGGTTGATTGTGACATTTGATTGTAATGTTCGGCCATTGTAAGTGTTTCCTGTAATCTTTTCTTCATTAATATATATTAGACGGAATGAACAGAACAGATACAAATTTACAACAATAACAAATTGTACCAAACTATATTGTAATAAATACATGCATTCTATGTATAAGTTTTAACATGTTACAATAAAACAGCAAGTTTTCTAACATATAATGACAATTTATTATATAGTGTTATATTACAAAAAGAAAATAAACCTGTAAGTTTTTGTTTTGTAGGACTGTTTGAGTAATAATTAGGTATGAAACGAGATTTAAGGTTAACTATATTGGGAGATTTACAAATAAACAAATAATGAAATTCGTCTCCAATATTTTCGTGACATTTTTGACATACTCTTTCATTAACTGGAATGTTCTGCCAACGACCTGTTTCTATTGATAATCCTAAGTTTGACAGCCAAAGTTTTGTAATCCAGATACGGTTGTTTTCTGATAATTTTAATAAATATTTTTCTAATTAAATACTAGTATCTAGCTTAAAGGTTGCATAAAATTGTCTTCTAGAAGAAATTTGAATACCATTATGCCGTTTCTGTAAAAGTTGGTCTTTAAGAATTTGTTTTACCACAAGATTATAATCAGAATTATCCTGTGAAATAAAAACATAACCCATTCCAGTTTCGTTCAAAATAGATTCGATATAGTTTAATCATTTGAAAGAGCTGATGCCGTTTTGTTTTAGTTTAAAAAGTAATTTATATAAATGACTACTTAGTTTATCGCTGTCTATAAGTTTTCTCCAGAAAGTTAGCATTCTTAATTTAACTGTTATTTCAAGTGGATATCTTCCTAATTCACCACATATCAAATAATTAGGTGTAGTAGATCTAACTTTTAAAATACGCATACAAAAACCTAAATGAACTTGTTCAATTTTTTTCATGTTTTCAAAACCCCAGATCTCGCATCCATAAAGTAAAATAGGCTCAATCATAGAATCGAAAAGTTTAAGTTGCAAATCTATTGGAAATGATTGGTTTCTTATGCTTTTATAAACAACAAATAAAGATTTTTGAGCTTGGTTCACCAGTTTTTTCTTCGCTTCGGAAAAACTACTATTTCATCCAAAAATTAGTCCAAGGTATGAGTACGAATCAACCACCTCTAGTTTTTGTCCATGCAGTTTGATTCAAAATTTTGTAACATTTTACGTTTACTAAATACCATAACTTTAGTTTTTGTTATATTAACTTCAAGCTTCCAAATTTCACAATAAGACTGAAAAATATTGAGAGCGTTTTGCATATTTTCTTGTGAGTCGGCTAATACAATTGTATCATCAGCATACAATATAACGAACAATTTCATAAACATGTCTAGCTCAGTTTGGAATTTTTCTTCGATTTGTCCAAGTGAGCTAGCATTAGATCCAATGAAAAAAAAATTCCAAATCGTTTAGAAATATAGAGAAGAGAAAGGGCGATTAATTTTCTCCCTGTGTCACACCAGTAAGACAAGGAAAAAATTCTGACTATTTACTGTTACATTGTACACACGACTTTATGTTGTCATACATGTTAAATATAGCAGTAAAAACTTTACCTTTTATTCCGCTTTTTTGTAACTTTTTCCTTAAACCAGTACGCCGAACTGTGTCGAATGCTTTACGGAAATCGACAAAAGGACAAAATAATTTTTTAGAAATTGATTGATGAAGAGATATCAAAGAGTGCAAAACAAAAATGTTGTCATTAGTAGAATGACCCTTTTTAAAGCCTGTTATCACACTCTTTTTTAGTTCTTATGTGGATTATAGTTAAATGAAGATTTAACAATAAAAACTCAATCGTTGCTTTGCTGTGATCGTTTGTTACAGCTACATTTTTCAAAGAATAAATCAAAATGGTTTTAAACGTGCAGATGTTATTGTTCTTAGGCTTGACTATTCTTCTTTTCATTTTATTTTTTGTTTAATCTCAATCTAAATAATGTAACAAAATACTATAAGATCCGACATAAACACTCAAAACATTGATATAACCTGATGCAAATTTAAAAGTTAAATATTAAATGTAAATATCGAGTTCAAGAAAACTTAAAACTTAATTATACAATTCTAAAGTCGTAAACAATCATTATTATTCTATTAGATTAAACGGCTTGTTGACTTTGAAACACATGCTACCATATTTGGATTGTTGTATTGTTAGGCATGGTTATATTATACTCTTTACAAATACATAAATCGGTTTGAAAATACCCTTTAAAGATTGCAAAATAATCAATATTTCAAAAATTGTACTGATTTGCAATGTAAACTTATCAATAAATTTATGGCATCTGTTGATGAAAGATTTAAAGACCAAACCAACTATTGTTTATACGCACAACACACGCATTGTCATTGTTCTGTAAGACGTCTATGACGTCGCACGGTGTGGAAGATCAGCAGAGTGACATTCTGATGGAGTCCTATAATTGATATAATTTGTAAAATTGCGACATCTTTCTCTCATAAACCAGCGTCGGATCGCGGAACGAAGGGTCTGTGCTTCGGTTCCCGGTCGAGGTGAAAAATTTCATGGACCTAGTTTTCGGCTCATACACCATTTGCAAGGATGGTCTCAAGGAACGTCCCATAGCACGTTAAACACTTTTCATATAGTTCCGCTTAAAAATGTAAATGCCCAAGGTCGGCAGTTCTCTACGGGTACTCCGGCTTCCTCCCTACTAAAACTGACCGTCACGATATACAAAATGTAGCTGAAAAACTGCTGAAACCCATACAAACCAAAATAGAAAAAAAAAGTAAACCACAATAGTGTTGACTTCCTACTTGACTCGATTGTGCCGTATGCAGCGGCGTATGGCATTTGCGTCGATCTTTTTAGTCTGAACAAATGACAAAAAAATACTTGTATTTGACATGAAATTGACAAGTAGAAATCGGCGCAAATGAAAGAAATAATCGGCGCAAATGAAATAAAAAATTGGCGCAAATGAAACAAAAAATCGGCGCAAATAAAAAAAAAAAGTATGCAGACATTAAATGTCCAGTAAAAATCTATGGAATGGTGCAATGTGAATATTTAAGACCATTACAGATACACGTGTTCGGAACGGGCCTGAGAATATTTATGTGGATCGTACAATTCTTTATGCCAATTTTTCTTTTACTAGACAGTCAATAGGACTTGGGAAAGGAAACCCTTAGCTTATATAATTATATCTTCCCTATTATATGTGTTTATTTCATTATGTTTTTGTTTAATACATGTATATGTTTGTGGTGCCATAACCCGAATTGGTTCTATGTATGCAATTTGATTAAATATAACATATATTATTACACTCTAAAAACGAAGTTAATGTCCACTGGTTTCGCCTTATCCGTCCAATGGTCCGTGTGTCCTTGGACATTTTTTATGGAGCTTATCTCGAAAGCCCGTTATATTGTATATGAGATGAGACTTTTATAAGTTGGAATCACTTGTTTGTAATCCCTTGGCATTTTGCGCAAAATAAATGTGTTTAAATCAACCCCCGCTACAAATACTACCAGAATGTCAGCTGTCAAATGTATTCAGATTGACGGAAATTGATTCCGAACTTTTTAAAAACTTAATAATATTTTTGAATTTCTCGAAAGCCGTTCAAAATTTTTAATTTTTCAAAATTGCTTTAGAACGTTAGCAACTAAGAGTACGTGTTTTGGTTTTGGTTTTCTTGTTTTATTGAGATTGATTCATCATATTTTGAAAAAAAATACAGCACGTTTTTCGGGTTGCCTATTTCATAGCCAATACCGTTAAATTGATCGATGATTATTTGAAACAATTTTCCTAACTATAAGAATCAACTTTTTCTAGGGCATTCACTAAAAGAATCGGGGGAATGAGTAAAGGATAAAAGACACCTTTCCACCTCCTTCAACACAAAAACCCCGAACTTGAAAGTCCAATATAAAAGTCTGGTTCTTTGGCTTTTCAATTTTCCCAAATTGGGAGAGCAAACATTTTCTGTTTAAAATATTTTTACTTAGCAGGAAGTGAAACAAATATTTTCATTTTTTAATTGTTGTATCATGAAAAAAAAATGTAACAAAATAATGGAAGAGCTTCTTTTTTCTTTTCTTTATCCTCAAATCACGCTTATTAATAAGAATTTGTCCATAAAGTACACTGNCGTACAAAAAAATAATTGATTTTTTTATTATTTCTTAAGTGTTCATTATCTATACTCTAACTTTCGACGTCTATTACTGTAATGTCATCTGCATTGCAAGAGAAAAATCAATCGACGTGTGGCCGAAAAAGCCAATTTTTGTCGTTATATTCCATTATATCTTTCTTATGAGTTCGGTGACCTATTGTTTTTATTGCCTTATTGTAATTAATACAAACAACTACAACTTTACATGCTCTGAAAATATGAGGAAAAAATCAACTGCAGAATTTTCACAATTGAGTAGAAAAGATAACAAAAATGTCTAATATTTAGCGCGGGAAAGTAATTAAGCGTTAAATTGATTATCCCTGTTTCATTCGAGAGTTTGTTCTTTAATAGAATTGAAATCTATAGACTTCCCGGAGTATAATACAGAAACCCGTTTGCAATTTCAACTATTGTTACCGAAATGGCAAGGGTTTGAAGTTAACCTTCTCATTTCCCCATCTTCCGAATTTGGCTACTTTTCATGGCGCTATAGCAACAAAACGAATTCGGTGACCTATATCTTTTATCTTGAAAAGTGTCCAAAATACCATGAAGAATGATTATGTTAAGTTTCATGAAAATATCAACTGTAGAAATGATTAGTTGGTTTGGTCTTTAATTTGTTTGATGTCAATAATTTAGCCACTGCGGGAGGTAAACAATTTTCCATATTAAAAGTGGCAAACAATCATTCCCTTCGATACCCCACTCGATCCAAAATCAACATGAGTTCATATAACTCGAATAATTCAATCTCTCCGTATCCGTTTCTATCCTTCTACGAGCGATCGTAGTGACTGGAATATAACGACTAGAGTTCATATTGACTTTGCATTTTCGAAGTTTGCCTTCACAAATCATTATTAAGGTAGTAGACCCTGAGTAGCCTAAAAATTTTCCACACAGTCAATTTTCTTTAATTTGAAGTATGAAACAATTATGTTCTAAAATTATTCTAGAAAAAATTTTTGAAAACTTTCACCGCAAGATTTTTTATTTTTTGTTCACGGAAACGCCCTTATCTTCGGAGTCTTAAATTCTTGTAAGAAATCACCATGAAGCGTATACTACTGCACTGTAGATATATATAAGAATTGGCATAAAACGACTAAAAATTGCCAAACTTCTTCATAGAGACTTGTAGACCTAAATATGAGAGAGTAATGATCAAACGCATGCATGAAGTGTTGATTTGCAGTAAAAAAATTACGTTGTCAAAATATTGCTGAAAACACAGCTTCATTCAATACTGAAAATCCCAACAGTCAATTTTCTCCAAAAACCTGGGAAATTAAAGGTCCTCCATACATATGATTTATATCAAAATTTTATTAAAATTCACCGTCCCGTTTTTGACAATGTTAGGAAAACTGCATAAAAAGTCTCAATATTCCTTAATACTGAACGTCAAGCAGAAAGAATTACCTCCCTTTCCAAAAATCTGACTTTCATTAATTTTAATATATTTTGAGATGCCATTCAAAACCTAGATACTTTAATGTTGGCACTTTGAACTATTTTATAAAAGGATTGCAGTTTCATGATAACATGAATATTCTATTTCTTTTGAATCTTTTGTTTTATTCGTCGCAGTCAAAACAAGTAATTTGTGGAGAAAAAAGGAGTTATCTCCCCCTACCCCATGTCTACTACCTTTATAGACAAGAATCTTCTAAGGCAAATGATAAATAACGTAGCAGGTCCCTCTAGATGTGGAAACGTCAAGACCGCGAAAATGTGTTTTACTCTTGCATGACCGTTAATTGAGGCCAAGGAATACGTGATGTTAATAGAAACAAAATTTTATGTCACGCTATGAGTGCTTTAGATCTTAATTTCGTCTTTTTTACTTCCGTACCTTGTGGCTGTCTCGTGTCCTTGTTGTGTCTTTTGTTTTCTCTGTTGCCGTTTTTGTCATTTCTTTAGACTTTGATTTTTGTGATCATCACTTCCCCTGTTCCTTCGGTATTCTACTGCTGTTGTTTGGGTAGATGATAGATGTGGACATACTGACAATTAACCACTGCAAACAGAGATTCTAGATAATTGCCATTACCTTGATCTATATGGTTTTTGAATTGTAAGAGACATTTTAGGGCACAATATTACTTCTTACGTACGGAAAAATACATTTCATGTATGATTTTTTTTTGTTTTCAGTCGGAAAGTTAAATATCATTTGCCATACAATAAATAAAATTTCTTTTGTTGGTCAGTACAATGACTTTTGAGCCTCAGATTGCTTGATTTAAAATAAATCAATTTTGCACTCGAAAGTAGGTTTATATTCTTTAACTTTTGGAGGTTAGATCGATACGTCCATGTTTGCAATGTTTGCTAAAACAGCAAAATATCGGACGGCCAAAAGGAAGACATTTTTTTCTACAGAACCAATTGGCCTTAGAAGCACCTCAAGGTTTATTGTAGCTAGCCCTCAAAAGTAGAGATCATAGTAAACAAAATAAAAAAATAGAGCAGTGCTCAAGGTCCCCCGCCTTAGAGTTGTATGTTCCTTTTACCTGAAAAAAGGTACAAGATGAAAAAAAATGTTTGGGGGGAGTTTTATTGCATTTTTTACGAGGAAGCATTTGCAAAAAAACCATCAAAATCCGATGAAAAATAAAAAAAATAATTTTTGGCACCCCCACCCCCCCAACACATTTGACCCCAATTATCTTGAAAACGGTAAGAGATACCAGAAATCTGTTGGCATACACATGAAAGCATTCGTTGAGAGGAATCTAATGGAAAAAATCCCATCGAAATCGGATAAAAAATAAAAATTTCCCACACGGACCAAATTTTGGTGCAATAAATTCTATTTTTAGAAATTGTGACCTTGACCTTTGACCTACTGACCCCAAAATCAATAAGGTTCTTGCCCTTCCCTATTCCTTCCATCTTATATAAGTTTTGTTTCAATCGGGCAAGGGATACTCAAGTTATCATCCGGAAACGACATCCGGAAACCCCACACCCCCAACACCTTTGACCCCAATTATCTTGAAAACGGTAAGAGATACCAGAAATCTGTTGGCATACACATGAAAGCATTCATTGAGAGGAATCTAATGGAAAAAATCCCATCGAAATCGGATAAAAAGTAAAAATTTCCCACACGGACCAAATTTTGGTGCAATAAATTCTATTTTTAGAAATTGTGACCTTGACCTTTGACCTACTGACCCCAAAATCAATAGGGTTCTTGCCCTTCCCTATTCCTTCCATCTGTATAAGTTTTGTTTCCATCGGGCAAGGGATACTCAAGTTATCATCCGGAAACGACATCCGGAAA
>MJUU01022176.1:9877-23964 GCA_002080025.1 Modiolus philippinarum
AATTGGGTAAAGATCATTCCGAACGATCTAATTACAGACCACTAGCATTAACTAGTTGTGTCTGTAAGACAATGGAAAGGATGATAAACAACCGTCTTGTTTGGTATCTCGAATCGAACGGTCTTCTGTCGAACATCCAAAATGGATTTCGACAAGATCGTACAACAATAGACCATTTAGTTCGATTTATCAGAAATTCATTTTTAAAGAAAGAACATGCAGTGCCTATCTTTTTCGATATTGAAAAAGCATATGACACAGCATGGAAATATGGCATTTTAAAAGATCTTTTTGATATGGGGTTGAGAGGAAGTTTACCAAATTTTATTGAGAATTTTCTCAAGGATCGCGAGGTCAATGTTAGAGTCAACTCTACATTATCCAACTCGTTTGAACAAGAGATGGGTGTTCCGCAAGGAAGCATCCTCTCCGTCACATTATTTAGTATTAAAATAAATAGTTTGGCATAGGTTTTAAAAGATAACATTGATGGCTCTGTTTATGTAGATGAATTTCTGATTTGCTATCGTGGCAAAAACATGAATAACATAGAATGCCAAATGCAATATGTCTAAACAGAATCGAAAAAAGGGCAGTAGAAAATGGTTTTAAATTTTCAAGCTCGAAAACAGTCGGGATGCATTTCTGTTGTAAGCGGAAAATGCAGCCACACCCAGAACTTAAACTATACAATAACCCTACAACTATTGTAAAAGAAGCCATGTTCCTTGGTTTAATTTTTGATAGTCAACTTTCATTTCTTCCCCATATCAAAATGCTAAAAAACAAATGCCTCAAGGCATTAGATATTTTAAAAGTTGTGTCGAGTACCGACTGGGCTGCGGATAGCACTGTTTTATTAAATTTATATCGATCGTTGATTCGATCAAAACTAGATTATGGATGTTTTATTCCCGATTCCGCCCGTAAATCATACATTAAATTACTAGACAGCGTTCACCACCAAGGTTTCCATCAGAACTTCTCCTTTGGAGAGTCTATATGCTGCAGCTAATGAACCATCCTTGGAAGAGAGACGTATTAAACATGGTTTACAATATGCAACAAGGCTTAAAGCGTATCCTTCCAATCCTTCTCACAACTGTGTTTTCAAACCTATTCAAAAAGCTGACTATGAAAAACTCCCAAACGTTATACAACCTTTTGGTCTTCGTATCAAACCACACCTTGAATCTGCTAATATAAATTTAGATGAAATAGCTCCTATAAAAACTCCCAAAAAACCTCCATGGCTGAAACCAAAACCGACATTTAATTTTGAACTACGCAAACACAAAAAGGTTGAAACCAATCCTCTGGTTATCCGGCAGGACTTTGCAAGAATTAAATCTGAACATCCTGAATACTTGCAAATTTACACAGATGGCTCTAAGGATGGAGACAGAGTGGCTTCTTGGAGACCGTGCAGCAACTCTCCGATTACCATCCTCTAGTTCCATATTTACTGCTGAAGCTAGCGCTATTAACTCAGCACTGAAATTTGTAGCTTTATCGCAATCAAATAAATTCATGATTTGTTCCGATTCACTTTCTTGCCTATTGGCAATTGAAAGTCGAAAAACAAAACACCCAATTATATTGTTAATAGCCGAATTCTACAAATCACTTGTAGCATTAGGCAAAGAAGTCATTTATGTTTGGATCCCTAGTCATGTGAGGATCTAGGGAAACACAATTGCTGACCAGAAAGAAAAGGATGCACTAGATTGATTGACTGAATATTGTTTAACGTCTACTCAGCAATATTTTAGCTATATCAAGACGAGAACAAGTTTGTTAATAAATAATCACTTTGGGGTATGGAAAGGGCCATGGAACGGGAAATTCTGACTGCCACTGGAAAAGTGGGGTGAAATCGTCAAGGGCGGGGGATTTAGCCTTGTAACCGATCACCTACGGACCACCCCAAAAAGAGCTTGCTACAAGTAGTTATAGGTTATGCATATCCCGTGGCCGCCGCTTTGCCGCGCCCACGGGATATGCATAACTAGTATAGGGTTATAGAATAACAAAAAGTTTTAGCACCCGACCAAAAATTTTTTTGAGAGCCGGGAGTACACCGAAGAAGAAATTCTAAGTGCGGGTCTAACACAGTATAAAAAAAATATCAAAAAGTCATCAAAAGAAAAAAACACAGAAAAAGTAAGAAAAAATTTTTTGACCCCCCCCCCCCCAAAAAAAAATTCCAAAAGTTCAGCGAAGGGAAAAGTTATATATTAAAAATTTTTATTCATATTTTGGTGGAGGATCATTTACTCTAGTAATTTTATTAAAAAAAATTAAATATTTTCCATTTTTTTTTAATTCACTTCTTACTCTTGCTTCTGTATCTTCTATTATTTTTTTTCTTTCTTCATCATTCATTCTTATTTGTGTTTGTTTTTGACGTATATTTTCTTTCATTTCATTATATTTTTCTAATTCATCTAAAATTGATTTAAATTCATTCTGACTTATCTGTCCGTCAGTCAAAGCTTTTGATATCAGATCTTTTATACTATTTAGTTTACATTCTGCCATTGTTTTAATTTCGTAATGTTTTTTTGATTTTGTTGTAAGTTTACGTCTAACAACTTTAACTAAACCACCCAAACTACCACATACAACAGCTGCGATTTGCATTGGTAACAACATAGGAAAAGCTATTCCTACACCTGCTTAAATAACAGAAACTGATATTAAAGTAGTATCAACTCCGTCAGTAGCATTAATTCCACGTTTATATTTTTTGTATAGTGATTTACGAATATCTCTCTCGTTTGCTAATGTTTTTTGTATTTCTGATATTTTTTGTAGTCTATAATTTTGTCCATCTTCTTTAGGTAATTCTGGATATAATGGTAAATCTGGGGCTGTTGGTTGCTTCATTTTTAAGGGTATTTTTTTAGAATAACAGTTTAAATAAAATTTTCATTTGACATGACAAACAAAAAGACAAGACATAAAAAAGTAATACTTACTAAAATCCAATTACGAAACAAGAATTACAGGTGTATAACCGTTACAAAGACATTTAAATCTCAAATTTATAAACAACATTTAAACATCCACAATCCCATTACAGATAAACATTCCATCGATCAGTGCTGAGTCTGACGTTATACAATACGCTTGGCTTGTCATTTAGATTGAAATCTATTTAAAACTTGTGTCCTATTAAATAGTAATAGAGATACATACTTCAACAAAAATCAATGCGATGTCAGTACATAATAAACTGGCTGTAATTTATAAACTATTTTTAAATTTTACCTGTACAGGTAAGCTTAGTTTTGTGTTGTCGTATTTAAAATCTTCTATTAGACATGAATTCAATAATCATTTGCTTGCTTGGTTTCACATATAGCCTGTATAGATACATAAACACTTGCTTAGTAGCAGTAAATACTTCAGTAAACACTTGTATAGTTACGATAAACAACTGCATAGATGCAGTAAACATGCAGTAAGAAATTGTATAGTTACTATAAACAATTCCTTAGATTCATATTAGATTTCCTTAGTAGCAGTCAGTACTTGCTTGGAAACGTAAATATCTACGATTACTTTACCTGATAAATACTTTCTTAACTATTTTTAAATGTATTTTTCAGTGATCGAATTATTAAACATTCATGTGACTAATCAATTACCCAATAACCAGTAGGTGAATCTATATTTAATATTAATTTACGGTGTTTATTTTTTTTCAGTTCTTCCTTTATTCTTTGTCTTTCTTCCAAAGTAGGAATAACATCATTTTCTTCTAAACAATTGTAAAAACTATTTCTATCTTTTGTACGAAATAAACATAACCATACTGTTTGTTCTCTTAAATCTTTTAACACTGAATTATATTTTTGTGTAATAACCAATACAGATTGTTCCGCATGTCTCCCTGAAAACGCAAGTTCAGACAGCATATCACTTTTCTTTTTTAATTCTTTTGTTGCACTGCAGTCATCAATAATGTATAATGTTGGATGACCAGCGTATTTATTAAAAAACATTCTTAATAGTTCTTGTAATTTTTCTTCTCCGTTTTTACAAATAGGATTGACGAGTAATAAATTTTTTGTTTTCGGATTTCTAACATCACCAATCCAATCACGATTTTTATATGCCTTGTTCCATTTAATAGTTGGACAAAGTATAACAATATATTCGAATACCTGACGATATTCTGTTTCTAACAAATCAAGAACAAACTCTGTTTTTCCACATCCAGTTCTACCACAAATAATAGCGCAATGAGGGTATATTGGTAATTCCATTTTTTAATAAATAAAATAAACTGTTCGCTTAATAATTTACTTCTTTAAATCTTCCATCTTCAAAATTTATTTGTGCGTCTTGTATAACAAAAATATAAACATTTATCGATTTATCAGCTCCTTCTTTTTTGTTATTTGAATGGTAATACCTTCAGAGGCATTTTCGATTCTTCTACCCGAACCGTGTAATGAGTTATCATCTGTTGAACGTAAATCTAACCATAAACCATAATTAGTTGTTAAGTATTTTTCTATTGTTGTATCAGACAAACATTCATCTTTTACAACTGTGTCTGTTATTTTATTTCTTTTTGAATTCAGAGCAAAGAGTTTATTTATCTCATTCCATTGTTGATATTCTTCCATTCCTTGACTGTATAGCTGATTTGGAATACCTTCTATTGTTATTTCTACTTTTGTTATTTCAGGGTTATAATAAGTTTCGGTGCTTGTTCTTTCGGGGTCTTCAAACAACATTAGAATACCTTTCATACTTTAAGCTGGAAGATTTAAATTAATATTCCACAATGTATCTTTTTTGTTTTTGGTTATTTTTCTATGTCTTAATATCCTATCATATAAAATAACCATTTTACCGTCAATTTGTTGTTTTATTTGTCTTGCTAATTCAGGGTTAGAAACCATATCAAATTCTAAACAAATATTTTTAATTTTATATTTTACATCTTCATCTGTTGAGCGGATTACTTTGTTGTAGTCGTTGAATGTAAGTTCATATTCAAGTCTTGTCACCGAGACCGGCTTGGTAAAAGGGCATGTGAGTTTCTAAAAGTTCAAAGTCAAGTGGAATACAAAATCTATTTTTGAATGTTTTCGCTATGGCTTGGTCTCCTACATTTTCTGTTTTATCTCCCCCAATTCTATGTTTTAACATGTTTTCAGTACCAATTCCCTCATATACCATATTTGTACGTTTTGTTGTAGTTTTCCACAAATCAACATAACAATGATAAATATCACTATCATCAATTGACATAATTTCATTTCCACTTATTCTAATTGTTGTTTTTTTAACTATTGCCCTTCCAATGTTCTGATATATTGTAGAATTTGCATCTACGTGTTTTTTTAACTCCAAATATACTCATTTTAATAGGTAAATTATTAGCGAAGCGGTAACCTTAGATAATTTCTAAGACACAATTAATTGGTAAATGATTAATTATCTTTTTATTGTCCTCATCTCTAATTTCTAATTTAAATTCTGTTATATCACCATTTACTAAACGCTTATATTCAGGATGTTCAAAATTTACCGTTATAACATCTCCAAACTCTTCATTTTCAACTGGAATAACGGCTAATAATGTACTTGGTTTACCATCAAGATAATTATGAAAAGTGCTAACTTGTTCTAAATGTAAATATAATGATTTATAAATAGCAAAATCTACGGGTTTGTCTCCATAATGTGTTTCGAGTATTTCAAATATACTTTTATTTTGAAATCCCAACATATTTTTTAAACTTTTACTAATCTTAAATTCAAAAGGTGTGATTAAAGAAGCAATACCATTTGTTTCATTTACGGATAATTTAATATTTTCTTTTGAAAATTCATCCGCTATTTGTTGAAAACTATAATAACCGTCTGTAATATTTATAGGTTGTTAAGGGTAAAAAATGAAGAAAGAATTTATTGATTGATTGATTGATTGAATATTGTTTAACGTCTACTCAGCAATATTTCAGCTATATCAAGACGAGAACGAGAACCACCCCAAAAAGAGCTTGCTACAATGATCATATAAAAAACACTTCAAATTTAACCCAAACGGTTTATATGTTTCATTTATATTATTGTATTGCCAGAATCTTAAAAGAACTTAAATCACCCTTACCAAATGATTCTTCTTTCTGTTATTACAAGAACCCATATGACAAAGCTGCATATCAAAAAATATGTAATGAATTTCAAATTTCTCCTAATACAGATTGGAGACAAAAATTAGAAAAAGCTGGTCATGGTTTAGGAAGTTTTACCCAATACTATAAACCAAGTGCTGAATATAGAATGAATCATTCTCAGAATGGACCATTATTAAATATAAACGATTCAGTTAAGCATACAGTCGATATAAATATGGCTTGGACAACATTTATTTTAGATAAATCAGAAGGTTTTACGAAAGTAGGTATTGAACGTATTAATGAAAGTATTAGAACGCTTATATGGGCTTTATTAGGAGCACAATCTCAAACACGTGCAGATATACTAACAATAGGTACAGGATTTGACGCTCAAAAACAATTCTTAACAAACGTTCAAGATGCTATTAATAGTCCCATAGATTTACCCTCTAAGATTTCACATTATGAACGTGTTCTAAAGTTCGCTCGGAGTAAAGTTAATTATGTCAATGGTATTGGGTTATATATGTCCGCAAGTGATATGAGATTACAAATTGGAACAATTGTTGGTTATAATAACAAAATTGTAATCGCAACAAAAGATCAAAAACTAGGCTTTAACGATGATATAAATAATAAACACGTTTCTCATTCTTTAGATAAATTAAGTGGAACAAAAACAAAAAAATCTTTACCAGAACTTGTTCATGATATTCCAAAACCTTCTAATAAATTTGTTCAAGATAAACCGAATATCCAAATATAGAACATGAAGAAAATAAACAAGCAATATTATTTGGAAGTGTTGTATTAGGTATTGTAGGAATAATCATTTATAAGATTTATTAATTTTATTTTTTTAAATATTCCCTTGCAGCAGCATACAATAAACCTACAACCAAAACAAGCAAAGCCCATAAATTATTTGCAAACCAATTTACTACGTCTTTTGTTGCATTTAACAACCAAGACACAATGGCCCCGATAATTCCTGGCAATGCAGCTGCTAATTTTCCTGCAAGCTTAGCTAATAGTTTTCCAAGATTTTTTAATTGTTTTTTTATCCAATCTTTTGCATCTGTTTTATTCGTAGGGGGTGTAGGACTACTTCCACTACCAGAAGGAATAATTGCCTCAACAATAACACCTATAATCATCCCAAAAGCAGTTAAAATACTAGCTATTGTAATTCCTTGTTCTCTAAATAATGTTTTAATTCTTTCCCTTAATGTTGTGTCTTCGTTTAATATTTTATGTATTGTCTGTTTAATTCTATCTACCTGGTTACGTAGTTCATCTTTATTAATATCAATTTCATCCGTCTATCTTTATCAATATTAATTGCCTCTAATATTCCACTTCTCTTAATTTCCAAATCTGTTAATAGATTACTTATTCTTTTTATTTGTCTTTTTTAGCTTGTTCTAATTTAGTCTCTTCCTGTTCTATTTTATTATCTATTTTGCTTTATTAAGTTTATATGCTTCTTTAATTGTTGTTTGCGCTTTCATTATACCCTCATATTCTCTTTTTGTTATAGTTTTCATTTCTTCATTATTTTCTTTTGTGGATGTTTTTTTATCATCAACTGTTTCTTCTGCTTCTTGTTTGGAAGTTACATTTTTTCCCATGGTATTGACTTTACGACTTGATACGCTCCAGGGGTGCGGCCTATCGTTCTTTCTATGATTGATTGATTGATTGAATATTGTTTAACGTCTACTGAGCAATATTTCAGCTATATCAAGACGAGAACAAGTTTGTTAATAAATAATCACTTTGGGTTATGGAAATGGCCATGGGACGGGAAATTCTGACTGCCACTGGAAAAGTAGGGTGAAATCGTCAAGGGCGGGGAATTTAGCCTTGTAGCCGATCACCTACGGACCACCCCAAAAAGAGCTCACTACAAGGGTTCTTTAACGTGCAGGAAGCGTGGCATTTCTTCCAACACGTGGACCTGAGTTTACATCCCATCCGAAAGATGGGTTGTGTATTTATTAATCCCGCACAACCACGGAATGGGTCCTATTTCTATATCCCGGGACCCTCGGGGTCAGCCTCCGTTTAGGAGGGGTCACACCCGGCAAGCCGGAGAAACTTGGTCCTATTTCTATATCCCGGGATTCCCTCGGGGTCCTCTGTTAGGATGGCTCATACTCCAAGCTCAGAGGATGTTGCGGGCCTATTCTTCAGCCGGGACCGCGCATGGCGGTTCTTTCTATGAAGCTCTGCTCTACTTTCTTTTATTCCTTCAGGAAGTTTATAATCGTCTACGCCTAAAACATCTCTGATAAAATCAACACCACCCCTACCATAGTTTCTATTATATTTTCCTTGAATATAACTAAATTTATCAAATTTTAATACTCCTTTTGTGTTGTAATGTGTTAATGGAATTTCCCTACCATAACCATCTATTACATATAACATTTTTCTTCCCTTATTATCTCTACCTAAAAGGAAATCCTTTTTATTTTTATTACGTACTGATTCTTCATTATAATCATATAATCTTTTAACCATTATTTTGATCATTTTACTTTTGTAAGTTATTTTATCTTCTGGTGATGCATATTTTAATTGTTCATCATATTTATTTATATCCTGGTGAGTTTCCATATCTTGAAAAGAAGTTTCTTCATCATCATCATCATCATACTCATCCTGTCTACCTAAATCCTTCATTTCAATTTCTCCTCCTTCAGCCATTTTATACACAGGAAAAATGAGAAAAATTTTAACCCCCAAAAAATTAAAAAAAACATAAATTCACTTTTCATTTCAATATATTTAAAAGGCGAGCAAAGAGTTAATTAAATTTTATTTCTTTAAAAATGAAGAGAGAAGTATTTGATAGATTGTTAAAAAAACAAAAAGATCACAATACACAAAAATGGACAGACTTAAAAATTGATAAAATTTACAAAATCACTGATTATAAATATGTTAACACAAATTTTGGTAAGAGTGTAATTTTATCTGTTGAAAATAATGGTGAAGTTTGGTGTCCTTCTCATCTCGCCGAAAAGATAAAAAACAAAGATACTCCTTTTTATGTAAAACCACTCGGTTTGAAAACATGTAAAAATAATAAAAAAAATAAATATCATGCTTATGATTTAGTATTTCCAAATTAGAAAAAAACTAATGCTTAAGTAATGCTTAAGAAATGCTAAAGTTATAAAGCAAAAAAATAGCAATAAAAAGCAATGTTATTAGAAATACTAACAATTATAACAAATACTGCAGTTTTGTCATTAGCTGGTTATTTTGTATTTAATTTTTTTAAATTCAAAAATAAAATATATAAAATGAGCACTGAAGAATTTTTAAGAGATGATAATATTGAAAACATAGATTTTGATGATAGCAGTTCCCTTTTAGAAAAAAAAACGTGAAAGATTATCAGCCGTTGTTGCTGGTGGGGGTAGTAGGCAATATCTGGGTAAAGAATTACAATTGTCAGAAATTGATACAATGACACCAGAACAAATACATAAATTATATTGTATGAAGCAAGATTAGGGGCAAGTATGACCAAGCCATTAGGAAACTCTTTTATTAACTTATATGTTATGGGTGTGTCAAAATATTTCAACGTTGTTAATCCACCAAATTTAATGCAAGACTTAGGGGAAGATCCTTTTATCAATCACGCTTTAAATAATGTATGTTGTGAACTGTACTATAGATACGGAATGTATCTTGCTCCTTTTACTGAATGTTAACAACAGCAAGACATATTGATTTCCCAAAAAAAGACGAAAATAATGACATAAAAAATGACGAGTGAAAATTCTGAACAAGAAAAAAACAAAGAAGAAATAAAAGAAGAAATAAAAGAATCTAGCGAGCGAAGCGAACGGTCCCCTTCTAAAAAAACCTCAACAAAAAAATCCAAAACGAGTAGCCGCTGGTAAGAAAGGTGTAGAAGCAAGAAAGCTAAAAAATGAATTAAAAAGAAAAGTAGCAGAAAAATTAAAAAAAGAAAACATAGAATTAAAACAAGCTCGTGAGATTCCAATAACAAAAGATACAGATTCGTTTCATCATATATGTCCAACAAACAAACAAAATTGGAACATATTACCACTATATTTATCAATTGGGGTAGTAGGTGGATTGGGGTTGTTTTTTTATATAAACAAAGAGAAAAACCAGAAATCATGTTAGGTAAAGATTGATTGATTGATTGAATATTGTTTAACGTCTACTCAGCAATATTTCAGCTATATCAAGACGAGAACAAGTTTGTTGATAAATAATCACTTTGGTGTATGGAAATGGCCATGGGACGGGAAATTCTGACTGCCACTGGAAAAGTAGGGTGAAATCGTCAAGGGCGGGGAATTTAGCCTTGTAGCCGATCACCTACGGACCACCCCAAAAAGAGCTTGCTACAAGGGTTCTTTAACGTGCAGGAAGCGTGGCATTTCTTCCAACACGTGGACCTGAGTTTACATCCCATCCGAAAGATGGGTTGTGTATTTATTAATCCCGCACAACCACGGAATGGGTCCTATTTCTATATCCCGGGACCATCGGGGTCAGCCTCCGTTTAGGAGGGGTCACACCCCGCAAGCCGGAGATACTGGGTCCTATTTCTATATCCCGGGGTTCCCTCGGGGTCCTCTGTTAGGATGGCTCATACTCCAAGCTCAGAGGATGCTGCGGGCCTATTCTTCAGCCGGGACCGCGCACGGCGGTGTTAGGTAAAGAAAAACCAAACGAGCAAATCCCTTTAAAAAAACCAGAAAAACAAAAAGAAATTGACCCGTTTGAAATTAACTAATTTTATTTTTTTAAATGGGTAAAATAGAAAAAATAGATGAAATGAGAAACGAGTTAATTTTTTCAGCCTTCTTTTTAACAGCTATAAATGGTTTTTTTAAATTATGTAAATTATGTGAATTATATGAAAAATTAAAAAAAGAAAGAGAAGAAGAAATAGAAGAATTAAAAAATTAAAAAAATAGAAAAAGAAATAGAAATTGACCCTTTTGAATTTAACTAATTTTATTTTTTTTAAAAATGGATAAAATAGAAAAAAATGATGAATTATAGACACGTTAATTTTTTCAGCTAGTTTTTTGTGTTATGTAAATCATATAATAGAAAAATAAAAGAAGAATTAAAAAAAGAAATAGAAAGAGAATTATATATAAGAAAAATAATAGAAGAAGAAAAAATAAAACATGATAAATTTAAAAAAAAAAACGGAAGAGTTAAAAAAAAATATAAGAATTCAAAAATAAGAACAAATAAAACAATAAAAAATTTAATATATAAAAATGGCGACACCAAAAGACGGAAAACAAATAGCAAATATGTTATATCATGCTGGAGTGGAAACATTGTTAACAGTTGGATATGCAGAAATAGGTAAAAAAGTATTTAGAAGGTCAGCATCAAAAGTAGATTTTAACATGAATGATATTTTTATGTTATCCATTGATATACTGCTTGCAATGGCAACAAAAGACATGTTGATTAAGCAAGGTATTATACCTGCTGATATTATGAAATAATAAACAAAAAATGATTATTTTATTTCATTTTCTTAAAAATGGCAAGTGCTTTAATAATGATGCTTGGTGGGGCAATAACAAACGCTTTGGCATTTTCTGGGAGTAATTATTTATTTTCACATATGGGTAGAGACGCGAATGAAGAAAAAATAAGACATGAAAAAGCAATAGAAAAATTAGAAAAAGCAACAGAAGAATGGAATAAAAGACGAATTCAAAGATTAGATTATATTAATGAACAATTAAAAAAAGAAAATCATGCTGTTCAAACTTATGAAGATGTTGATCAAGCTATGAGAGAATATTATAATTTTACGGGTAAACAAATAAATATACCTTCTAATTTAGATCTTAAACCAGAATTGAGTGATTTTTATACACCATCAGAAGATCAGAAAAGAAGAGAAATTGCGTTTGTTGTTGGTGGTATGGCATTAACTGGTTTTGTTGCTTGGAAATTAAAATAAACATGAAATGATTGTTAATAAATTAATAATTAAAATATTCTTCATGTATGTATAAATCATTTGGATTAATATTATACCGGTCTGGCATATCAGAATCAATTTTAGAAGTATTATATGGATGCATTATTTCAGATGAATCTGGTTCTTTTCTTTTTAGTAAATTAATATTTGCAGAAAATTTTTTATTTTGTTTATCTTTGGGAATAAATATTCCTTTACCTAATTTCTTTTCCCATGGTTTATCTACTTCTGTTTTAATTTCTTCATTATTATACATTTTATTAAATTCATTTGGTTTTAATATATCGGTTTGATATCCCTTAAACGTTTGTTTTGTAATAATTTCTCCTTTATTATTTAAAGCATAACATAATTTTATTTTTGAAGCTAAAAATAATCCATAAAATATTTTTCCATCATCATCAAGATCATTAGATAATTTACCTAAATCTGTTTCATGTAAGTAACCTTTATTTTTTAATATTTCTACGCATTTTTCTTCTACGTAGATGGAATCGGTGTCGGTATAATAAATTTCTGTTTTTTTTTAAATTCATCTATTTCTAAAATTACATCATTCATTATTCTTTTAGAATGAGATAAAATAAAACTTCCTAAATGTGAAGGCATTAATAATTTTGGTAAATCATCACCAATATCTTCTATATAATATAAATTATTATTAAGCTTCTCGTATTTTATATCATCTGTATAATTTTTTTTTTAATGTTCCTTCACTCCATAAATGATTTTTAGTGTTTATATCTTTTTGTACCATCTTACCATAGAGTGAATTTAACAATAGCTTAACTAAAGCATTTCCTACTATATTTTTTCCCTTTTAAACTTAGCTTTTAAAGAATACAACTCTAATACAAATTCTCTAAAAGGATTTATTTTAAAGTTTTCTTCAAATATCATACCATCAAATATTTTTTTGTATTCTTCCACCACATCTAACAATCTCTTGAATATCTACAGATGTTAAAATATCACAACATTGTCCTGTTCTTAATCTTAATACTTCTGTTTTTTTTTTCCTTCAAATGTTACAAAATCTTTACAAAATATTGGAGTAAAGAACATATCATCGGGATATTGATAAAGTATTTTAAATATTCCAGTTTTAGGTCTAAATGTTTGAGTATTAAATTTATCTAATATTTCCTTTTGTTCTGTTTTTTTAAATTTCCTAATTGATTCCATTCTAGGATATTCTGAGTCTAAATCTGACATTGCAGATGGATATAAAGAGTTTACATCTAATACTGTCATCATATCTTTTTTATTTAATTTGTTTAATTCTTTTGTTATGTTATTAAATAATTCAGATTTTTTATCTAATTTATTATACTTATCAATTAATTCAATTATATTTTCTGAATTTCCTAAATATTTTTTTAATACTTCTCCTATCTCTTTACTCCTGTCAAATTTTCTAATATTAGCAGCTACTCTTCCACCTTTAACACTTTTTCTAATAAACTATCTAGTTTATTTATCTGCAGAAGAATATATTTTTTCTTTTTTTTTTTATTCATTTTATTCATCCATGACTTAAAAGTTAAACCTGGAAGAGATAAACTAGTCTGCATATTTAACCCTGATATATTTTCCATCATTTCATTATATAACATCATACAACATGCTAATGATAATACATCGTTTATAAATATGGTAACCATTCATCTTGTTTCTCTCTATAATTATCTTTTGTTATTTCAAAATTTATTTTCTTAAATTTTCAGGAATATTAAAACTTTTTCCCCACTTCAATAAACTATCCTTGACATGTTGCATAGTACATCTTAAAGATATCATTTGTTAAGGATAGATTTTTGCTTTAATAGATTTATCTTTTTTTTTTTTAGTTTTGTTGCTCCGTATTTTTTTTCAACCAATTAACCCATTTTTCTGTAATATGTGGATTTTCTAAATTCACG
>MJUU01022177.1:0-27327 GCA_002080025.1 Modiolus philippinarum
ATCAAATACATTGTGAATAGAAATGAAACATTTTCATGAAGGACCCGGGACATTTTATAAAAATGTCAGTTTTACATGATTAAAATATACAGTTTACGTTTCCCTCCTTCACCACACATTCAAATGAATAAAATATCTTACAAATTCAAGGTTCCCAGAAGGAAATAATATTCGAAGCGAAACGCGTAGTATTACCTTTGTCAAGATATTGCAAGATGTCGATTTTCTGTTATTTGAAATTGAAATTGTCAAGTAATCTCAAGATGTAAACAACTTGTCATGAAAGAATATGCAAGTGTTTATCAATAATAATTCATTGATATACCTACTTACATCAACAGAAATGAAACAAAGGTTCCCACGAATGTTAAAAAATGCATGATTGTGATGAGGACCTTATGAAACTGTCCCAATTTTGTCAACATTTACACAGACTTCAAATTTATTTCATAAAATTCGCGCCGGAAACTTTATTTGTGCAGGTAAGATAAGAGTCGAATACGGTGAAAAAAATAATATTATCCGTATAACGATGGTAATTGAAAAAGTGGATTCAGGCACTTCTCTATGATCACGTGGTATAACTGCCTTATGCATATTCATAAATATGCATAAAAAAGTAACCCCCATTTTGCCATATGTTGACTGAGGTTTCAACTAAAATTGCTTGCAATCTATTTGAAACTTTAGTTAAACCCATTTTACTGTAAAAAATCAGAATTTTTTTATATGGACATATATTCGAAATATTATGTAGCAAAAGAAAACAAATTAAAAAAAAACAATTGCAACATTGACATTTTCTCTTTTCTTGGAAAAAAACCTTTTAGAAAAAATTCATATTTATTTTTATAAGTATTTGGAGTTAAAAGAAACGCCACAAATATGGTCACCCGTGCAGAATAGGGAAGACCCGAAACCGATTTTTTTTTATATACTCTCTATTTTATATTAGTAGAAATTATTTATACAAATTCGTGAAAACTGATATTGGTTAACAAGACTATATTTTATCTTGGTCACCCAAATTTCGAATTTGAAAAAAATATTTAAAAAAATTAAAATAAGTGACCGTAAATTTCTTATTATAATCGGTAAATACAAGAAAATACAAAGAGAAAATAGATTGTGTCATTACTGGTAAAATAAAATTGATGATGAATGTCATTTCTTTCTTCATTGTACATTAAATAAGGAATTGAGAAACACTTCATAGCTCTAGACCCTGAAACTCCTAAAGATATTAAAGCAGTTATTAGAACTAAGGAGGATCAAACATCTCTAAATATTTAAATGTTGAACAAATGTAGTCAGTTGAATATTCATGTTTATTGTTTGTAGGTTATGTATTTTATGCTTATGTTCCTAAATGGGTTTTTTGCATTAATAAGGATATTTATGAAAACCATGATTTTCAAGACATGCATTGCAAAATATTTTCATTTCAGCTTTGGTAATTTTCATGAATTAAATTTTCGAAGACCATTTCGATTTCGAAAATATTTTCATCATATAATATGAAATTTCCTTCAATCTTTGTTAGCAGGGATTTTCAAGAACTCAAATGCAAAAATCTTTCATTCCAGATTTGATAGATTTCATTCTTTTGCTAACAGTGATTTTAATAAATGAATTGCAAAATTTCTTTATGCTAGGTATGGTTTATTTGCAGAAATTGTCATAGACTGTTTAGTTTTTGATTTCTACATAACGACTATAAACATGATATAATTGGAAATTCTTTTTTACAATATCTGAATTGCAAAAATCTTTGAATTCCGTTTTGGTTAATTTTCCTGAAACTGCCCACGATTACTTAATGTTTGGAATTAGAAATTGAGACATTATTACATTCTTGCTTGTTATTTGTTTCCTGTGGGATTTCTTTATCCGATAGGAATTTATTTGTCTCCTATAATAATAATTTTTCCTTAAGGAATTTTAGTTGTCTCCTATAGGAAATATTTTTCCTACCGGAATATTTTTATTTATCCTATCCCCCTTAGGAAAATATTTTAATCCAATAGGAAAACAATATCCCATAGAAATTTATTTTTCTCCTGTAGGGGAAATAAATCCCATCGGATTAAAAATTTTCGTATAGGACGAAAGAATCCTAATGGAAAGAAATATCCTGTAGGATATCGGGATTATCCTATAAGATTCTCGTTTAATCCTGTGGGATTTTCAAATTCCTACGGGATTTTCAAACATCCTATAGGAAAAAAAAGTTTCCTATAGGATATATTTTTCATTTTTCACCTGTTTACCCCCCACAAGTAAATTATCAAAAAAAAAAAAATTATATTGCATGTAATACATGAACATAGAAGGTATCTTCATACAAAATTTGGAGATCGTATCTAAAAAAAAGTCGAGTGACAGATTTGCACTGGTAAGATGTGCAAATTTGTCCAATATACTGTTAATAGAAATTGTGTTTAAACAATTCTTTTGTTTAAATGTGAGAAATGTCCTTATATCTGAGGTCGTAATACGTATTTGACTTTTACCGGCAAAGTTTCATTAGTCTCGGAAAGCAAAGCTATTTATTTCGTGTGGACGGTTTGTCGTTACATGTGTTAGGTTACTATCTCTTAACTAAAACCTATCCGTTCAAAGCTCTTCTTTTCCGCATGCCGATTTCCGAAAGCGAGACATGCTCCCTGTTTAATAGTAAAATCACCATTCACGGATATTTTTTTCTCAAATACTCTTCACATAATTTCATTTTATATATATCTCCGAACATTCTGACTATTTTTACTTCACCATCAGGTGAAGATACCAGTAAACACTAACATTGGCCGATAATAACGATCACATGCCACAATCCACCGAGGAACCACACTAGAAAAAGACACGACTGGATGCAAACGTAAATAACGACATTAACTCGGAATAGCCGGTATCAGCACTATCAAAACCTAGCGGTAGGGTTTAACCGGTTATGATGGCATTTTTGTCATGGATAAATAATGTCTATGTGAATCTTAATATGTAAATGCAGTTGAGTCGGTTCCCCTCTTAGCAAGTCCTTTCTACAAAAATGGGGTCACCGACTTTGTTTTTCTAAAATTAAAAAAAAAACATTTATTTTCGTAGTGATACCTTTGTAAGATGCCTTTGTAAAATATTTTTATCTGATAATCTCCTTTACTAGATAAACTTTTCCAATTTATTTTATTATGGAATTATTGAACCGAATCGTATTAGCAAAATATTTGGAATTCTAGTAGATTTATGTCATTGCATCTTGTGGTAAGTGAAATAGTAATAAAACCTTTCACAATCAAAAATAATGCATATTTTAACAAACAGATAACACCAAGTAAATGAAGAAAACGCAGATTCAAAATGGCGGAAGACTACAAATCTACCTTAAATGACAATTTCATTATCAATCGATATCGTTTTAGTCAAGGTATGGCACCCATAGATTTAAATGTTTAATTGATTCAACTGAATGCTCCTTAAGTACAAAATATTAAAACATGCGTTTTTTAAGACGGATAGAATCTCAAACATCATGAGTACATGTAACGAGATCAAAAAATCTTGTCATATCTATTCCTTAAGTACTCCAGTCCGTATTTTAAAAATCTACATGTCTGTATCGGTAAATCAACTGCTAAAATAGTCATTATAACCTATACGTGAAGTTTTGAGAGCGATTAACATAAGAATAAACTACTGTTGGAAACAAAATACCTACAGCCAATCAAGATCTGAAAGCACATCAAACAATCCATTGTCGAGTCCACCAGCTAATGTGTTGCCTGATACACGCCTGCAATGGAGAAACAGATATTAATCTTTGTGAATATTATCATATATTCGATCAAGAAAAAAAAACAAAACAAAAACAAAACAAAAAAAAAACAAAAAACAAAAACAAAAAAAAAGAACAACAAAAAACAAACAAGAGGCTCTCAAGANACACACAAAAAAAAAACAAAAACAAAAACAAAACAAAAAAAACTTCTTTACTTAACGCTACGTGGAACAGTTACATTTCCGAAATATCGTTTAAAACTTTTTGACAACGGTTTGGTTAAGTCAATAAGTCATATTTCCTTAAGTATATGGAATTAATTTATTGTAATGAGTCATTTAGTGATATAACGACTTACAAATGTGCTTATAAGACTCTAAGAAAAAAATTGATTTGTGAATTCCAAATAGTTCCACTGATTTGCACTGGAGACATTACTTGTCAAAGCATTCATCTGCAGAAACTTATGAAAAAGATAGGAAATGGGGTAATTGTTAAGGAGACAACATCCCATATCCAGGTTAAAACGACCCAAAACAAAGCATCCAGGGGTCACCGTACGGTCTATAACACAGTGAGGAACCTCATGCCATATAGCAAGCCCTAAATGGCCCCAAAAAGGTAAAACAGTGAATAAATCAATGGAAACAAACCTCATCCAATAACCCAAATATCAAGAAACTGACATTTTATAAGAAGACAAGGCCAAGCCAATGAACCACATATTCCCGACTTGGGACATTTAGTTTACAATAATTTTAATATTTCATCATTTATTACCACCGGACCGATTTTATATGGGAATTTGCAACATTTTATTTAAAACAAATGCTTAAATATTCCAAATGAGGATAGTTCTGTGTTAAGATAATTATGGCTTTTCATTTAGATCCTATTTTGTTTTCTATTAGTTTTGTAGATTTTTGGTCTTCAGCGTGTTCTGATTTTACCTCCAATGAAAAGACATAAGTTGTAAAAATGTCCATCTACAGAAACTAAATTGACAGTAACTTTGGTATTTTGTTTTAAGGATTACAAAAACAGGATAACAGTAAACACCTAAAATGGCCGGGAACTACAATCACGTGCCACAATTCAAAAGCAAACTGTACTAGAAAAAAAAATAATGAAGACAAGAGACAAACATAAATAACGATAGGAAGTCGGGATAGTCGGAGTTGGTACAGGGGCTAGCAAAAGCCAGTAGTTGGGTTAAACCGGTTTATGGTTACCCAAACCTTCCCTTTCTCTATCCCGTTTCCCTATAGTATAATAAACATGCGAATTAAACCCAATAGACTACTAACTCAATGGCCATTATCTAGGAAAAGGAAAGCATATGACAAAACGTAATTTCGAAAGATGTGTTAAATAGTGCTCGCCGTTTAATTGTCGGCTAGCTCAAGGAAACTAGTCTGCAGGTAAAAGACTGTCGCACAATTGAACAAAAATCAAACTCAAAATTCCCCGAAGGGTTTGGTAAAGAGTCATAATGCATTTCAGTAGACATCGGCAGTATCAGTGGGAGGCCAATATATATGTAAAGTCTTCAGGTCACTGGACCAATTTAACTGATTTGTTCAGAATATCTCGTCAATATCCACTATTACGTAAATAATATAAGTTACGTTCCGTTGTTTCTGGATTATTTATCAGTTTCTTACATTTTACACAACATTTCTCTTCGATTACTTACAAACATCTGGTACGACACCTTTTCAAACATAGAACTCGAGAAGTTATGATGTCCCGAGTAAAAAACAGAAAATTACAATTAAAATAATCTCAGATCTTCCTCAATCTTACAATATATCAGTAATACCCATCACCTTCACCGATTTGAAAAGCCTTACCCACAAGAGCGGCTGATTGACGGGTAGGGAAGTGCCCTTTCTATCTTGGAAATCGGATCTTAATACAGAAAGCCTGGTAGCAAACAAAATATGTGTGAAGTTTTATGCAATATAAAAACCATTTTCATATTTTTCGATAAAAAAAAACAGACTTACTGGCGAAAAAGACAATCATTTCCTTGATATATCGATGAATCAAGGAAAGTTAAACACTAAAGGTTATGATAAAAAGTATGATTTCTCTTTCCCTTTAGCTAATTTTCCCCATCTTGACGGCGATGTTCCGTTAACCCCTTCTGACGGGGTCTACATTTCACAACTTGTTCGATATGCACGAGTGTGCAGTGATGTTTCTGACTTCAACAACCGAAATCTTTGTCTAACTGAAAAACTTCTGCATCAAGGGTTTAGAAATCATGAATTGATAAAAGCATTCTCTATATTTTATGTTAGATATATTGAATTATTAAGGAAATTTGGTTAGATACATTGACTTATTAAGGAAAGTTTGTTCTACATGCACGGCTCTTATACAACATGGGGATTTCACATCCAAACTTCTATGGGAATGCATAAATTAAAAAAAATGTCCTTCAAAACTTATTAATCTGTTGAACAAACTTATTCCTAAAGGATATAAAACAGCATTGTTGTTAAATCTTTACTTATGGTGTTTGTTGGCAAAGATATTGATCAGCTCCTAAAGGCTTTACACCGTAAATAAAATTAAAACAATTTTTCATGCTGGCAGTATTTTGCATTTCACAATATCATCTTCATCTTCATAATTGATGATGTTGTTATACGAAATCTTTTTAGAAGTCTTGGTATCATAGTCAACGGAAATTATGTCCAAAGATAGCTGTCAGTAACTGCGAGCATTTGCCAGGACAGTGCCATGTGTAATGTCTTCATGTTTTGTGTACTTCACTGTAAAGGTACTCGTCTTGATAAGTTGGACTTTTTTCTAGCTTGATTTTTACTGTGAGTATTTTTGTGTATTTAATTGTTAGCCATTCACCAAAATACTGGGAGGGTTTGGATCCAAAAAAAAACGAGATTAAACCTATCGCAATTTTCGTGCTTGTCCCAAGTCAGGAATATGTTAGTCATTGGATTTTCCTTGTCTTCTTATAAAAGTTTAGTTTCTTTATAATTGGATGTGCTTTGTTTAAATTGATTTATTCTCTATTTCATTTTATGGGGCCATTTAGTACTTGCTATAAAGTGTGAGGTTCCTCACTGTGTTGAAGACCGTACCCTGACCCCTAGATTATTTGTTTTTGGTCGTTTTAACATGGGGATGGGATGTTGTCTCCTTAACATTTACCATATTTTCTTTGTTTTTCATGATTAAACGCAATTAGTTGTCCCCTCTCAGGTAATTAATGTTAAAAAATTAATCATAGAGACATCAACCTTTTTCTAAGCAAAAAATAGTCAGTGTGACGGTTTATATATATATCTTTAATTGAGGTCACGCCTTCAGTCTCCGACATATAGTTTAGTGATTAAATTAAGTTTTGTAGTGTAGTTTTTTGTACATAGTTAATTGTTTTATTATATTTTATGTTGTTTTGAAAAAGACTCGGATAGAGTTGAAATATAAACAGTGTTAATACTCGTGCTATTCACATTGTTCAAGCTGAAAGTATATATATATATATATATATATATATATATGTGTGTGTGTGTGTGTGTGTGTGTGTGTGTGTGTGGAAAGATATTTCTTTTAGTATGCGCGGGGTGGCATGATGTGGATGATGTGGATGTGGCGCGACGGATATGTGCAATAGTGCTGGATGTGGCGCGACGGATATGTGCAATAGTGCTGGATGAACTTTGAATCATGCCACCCCGCGCATAGTAAAAGAAATATCCCTTATTGTATGGCGCGACGGATATGTGCAATAGTGCTGGATGAACAACTACGTAAAACACGATTAGAAGAACTTAAAACATATCTTGCGCAACAGAAATATCCGCTACAACTCATTCAGGGTGGTATTAATAGAGCTAAGCAATTAACAGTGGCCGAATTGAGAACACCAAAAGAACAACGGAACGAAGAAGAAATTTTTCCTGTAGTTACTACGCATGATCCGTGAATGCCGAATACCTTTAACATGATAAAATCTAATTTACCGATTCTACATGTAAGTGACAAAATGAAAATTCTGGCAAAACCCGAATTGATCATAAATAGTAAAAGACAGCCGAAAAATTTAAAACGCCACCTAACCAGGACAAAATTTGACATGCAAGAAAAAATACCTTCAGTTTCCGTTTGCGGTGACTCCAGATGCGGCGTCTGTAGTAAAGATAATTTTAATTATTTGGAGGTGGGTGTGAAGAAACAGTTTAAAAACGGGAAAGAATTTACGGTGAATACAGATATGAATTGTAAATCCGAAAATTTAATATATTGTATTACATGTACAAATTGCCGTGAAAATTATATTGGTCAGACCGGAAATAGTATTTGTGAAAGAGTGCGTGTGCACAAACAACAGATTCGGCAACCCCAATATAGAAAAATACCTCTTAGCGAACATTTAGATAGATGTGCTAATGGAAAATTTAAAATATTCCCGTTTTTCAAGTGTCCCGGCAAAACAGAAGAGTACCGAAAACAGTTGGAAAAGAAGTTCATAAAAGTATTTAGCGCAATATTAAATTCTATTTAGAACGTTTTCTGAAACAATGACGTTGCATCACAGATTCCCCATAGCGACGTCGCCTAACGACGTTGTCAGTCTTGAAAAGTCCCGTGAAGGATGAAAACGTTAGACTAATATCTGATGTACCAAAATCATTTTGTCATTACAATTTTTATCTATATAGTGCTGTACACTGTGTTATTAACATTTTTATATATATAGGCATGAAATTTTGTTGGGTAAGCATAAGTTTTTTGGACTTTCGATTCATTTTGCATTAAGAAAATATATTTATATGTTACAAACAAAGACAAACTCTGTAATAAGTGCTTCGGGATGTCACAACTCTTCATACTATATTTGTCAAATGTATAATATCGTGAGAAATTATAGTGGGCTTTATGAATTATGTATATATACGTCTGCAAAACGGTCCAACATTGTTAGATCTGTACATTGGTAGTTCCCTCTCCGGGATTCGAACCATCACTGTTGTGACATCTATGGCAACACCAATTGCTCTACGTCCAGCTCCATAAACCACGCGGCTACCTGGGCTAGAGAGTATATATCGGCAGCGGATTTCAAATCTTTAGATTCAAGTTGCACTGACAAGATGTAAATCATCGAAATGGGGCCTTCTCTGCAACAGTGAAATTCAAATGTAGTGTTGCGTGTTAATCGAATTGTAGTGGTCAAATTCCTCAGTGGAAAGATGTTCTCGATAATATTACATCCTAAAACTCCGGATCTAAAGCCGATGGGGAGCTCCCTATCTAAAAATAATGCGATCAGGCTTGATAAATTATGAAAGTGCTCTTCATGCAATACTCCTTAGTTAGTGGTCTACCTGTATTGGGTTTTATTCGTATGTTTATTATACTATAGGGAGATGGGACAGAGAAAGGGGAGGTTTGGGTACCCATAAACCGGTGTAACCCTACCGCTGGCTTTTGCTAGTGCCGGTACCAAGTCCGGCTGTTCAGAGTTCCTATCGTTGTCACGTTTGTCTCTTGTCTTATTCGTGTTCTGCATGTGTGGCTCCATAGCAGATTGTGGCATGTTATTATAATTTTCAGCCACTGTAGGTGTTTCGTGTTATCCATTTTTTACATCTAAAGCATTCGCAGCCGATGTAAGACACACTTTTTCAAATTACACTTAAGCAATACTCATCCAAATAATGGAACTTGTAAAATAATAGACCAGCAGAATAGTAAATAATGAAAATAAAATTTAAATCTTTAAAAGACATATAGCTAAAAATACTTTGACTTCACTCAATTTTCAAACGACCCAACTTCTTACTCGAAGCCCATCAATAAAAGCACATTTAGTAAATCAACTGAATGCAAACCATCATTCAAAAGCATTGCTAGAATGTTGCGCTATATATTTCCCTTTCTTTCCAGAAAATGTGACAGAAAAACAGAATACACAAACTGCACAGCAAAAGTATCCCTTTTTTCCGATTTTTTTAGCTTTACATTGACTTTTTTAATCATTCCTAAAAGGAGAAATTTTAATCATAATCTGGAAGGTTTTATGCTAATATAGTGTTTAATACTGGAAGGTAGTGTGTATTTGGAATTGGATTACAAACGAAATATTTGACGAAAATAACGGAAAAGGATTTAAAATATAAATATTTCTTTAAGTTTATAACAAAATTTTGATTAACTCATATTGAGATATTTATTCTAAATATGTGCACAATATTATAATCGATCTGAATAGATAAAAAATTGAATTTAATAAACAAAAACGCTGAAAATTTATTTCCGTAATATTTGATGCTATTTTTGGCAAAAGCATAAACTGATACTTATTTTATTTTCATTTTGGGGACATCCCGTGAATGCGGTACCTACGCTACCTAAAAATTGCACATTCTCAAAAGCATATAACTACACATAAATGTTAAATATCTACATTGAAAACTCATATATTGCAATTCTCTTATCTTTTATCTTTTCAATGACTCTGTTAACAACGGCAGTAGAAAACCGGAAAAACAAAGCACATGACTACATAAATCAAAGTCCAGAGACAAAGCAAAACCAAGACGTAAATCCAAAGCCACTACATGTCCACAAAATACACAAACACTGCATAAACAACACAAAAAAAAATAAAGCACTAACAGTGTGAACTCTACAAAACGACAGTGACATCAGGTGCTCCGGAAGGGTAAGCAGGTCCTGTTCTGTATACAGCAACCGTCACTAGGTCAGTGAGGCATATGTTTTGAAAGATATGTAAGGTTACTGATTGGTTATTGCCATTTTCTAACCCTGGAGAAACCAATTTAGAACCATGGTACTCTCCACCACTATCAAGGTGAAATTTTTAAAAGCTTTTGTAATCACTTTAATATTCAACATGGACATGGACAAATCAGTACAACAAACATCACTGACGAAATAAAACTAAAATTCAACAAGACAACACAAAAAATAAAGCACTGACATTGTGAACTCCAATAAAAATCGAGAGTGACATCAGGTGGTCAGGAAGGGTAAGCATCTACTGCACTGTATACAGCACCCGTCACACTGTCAGTGGGTCGATCCATGGTAAAGTAACAAACAGTAATGTCAAATCCGAGAAGACGTGAATCTAGCTGAAATTGTCAGTTTTCATTTGTGAAACTGACATTTCATATCTATCTATGATGTCGTGGTGACGGCAAAAGAATTTTCTGAAGGGACGAAAGAAACAACGGCGGAACATATCCCTGACTCCGCATTTTATTGACAGTGCTTTTGCTCTTTCCCCAAAGTCACTGGATAAACTGCACGCTCTACAGTAACGAATCTATTGTGAAATATACACTCCATATGCTGGGGAGGTAAGTATATTGCTGCAATGAAAGAGAAAGTTCACAATTGGAAAGTCAAAATCACCACGTTTGACATATAACCTAGATTTAAGACGTCCATGTTCGTCAATGTATAACATAAGTTCAAGGTATGCGTCTTACTTGTTGATTGAACAGGTAATTAACCATTTTGTGGCGTTTTTGTTCATTTTTGTTTGTTTTTTATGTCTGTCATACTGTCTCAATTCGTGTTGCTGTGAATTGCCGTGATTTTGGATTTATGATTTTAGAATTTCCCCTTTCCTCGTTCTTGCTTCGGTATTCGTTTGCCGATGTATATTAATTACCCTACCTGTTCGGTACCATTTAATAATGAGGTAATAAATAAAGTTCCAGTCGAGTCAAATCTGTCTACATGTGTCGGATTTGGTGTTTCGAATGGAACAAGATGGCTGCTCCTTCAATTTTAGTTCTGAAAACGTATATATTTTCCTCATGATAACCATGTAAAAGTTATGCAGGTCTTGAAAAATAAATTATATGCGTCTAAAGTCAAGGACCAACTGAGTTAGAGTTTTTAAGGATATAATATTGTCGAGAGCATCTTTCCCCTGAGGAATTTGACCATTCCAATTTGAGTGACACGCAAAGCTGCACTTCAATTTAGATATCGCAGATATGGCTCCATTTCGATTATTTTCATCTCGTCAGTGCCACTTGAATCTAAAGTTTGGAAAACCGCTGCAGAAATACACTCCCTCGGAAGGGTGCACAAAACTGTAGATTGTGTAGGACATTTACCCAATGATGGATCCCGCTGGAGCAGTCATGAGGAAAAAACAATCCAGAGTTTCATGTTAAATGTGTACTCTTCTCTGCTCTACTTTACTGATGAAATGGAATGAAATAAATAAGTGTTGAGAATACACAAATCAAACAGAAACTAGGATGTCTTTGTGTGTTATTCAAAGGGAACGTAGGATGAGTTGTTGTTTTTGTCGACCGAAAAATTAAGACAATCCGCTCCGAATTAGCTCTGCGACATTACCGAAGGCTATATTTTTATACAGCCTAGATTGCCTCTATAGTATATAGAAACAAAATTCAGAATTAAAAAAAATAATTTGATTCAATTTTTGCTCGACATTTATTGTCTTTAAAGGATGGGAAAATTTCCACCTCCGTGTTTTTTAACCAACAGTCGCCAGTTGTTATTTTAAATTATGGGTCCTGTCACCCTAAGTCTTACAAGGGTTCCATTCCAAAGTCACCTTTCTTGCGACTTCGTCATAGCTGTACTGACAAGCAGGACTTAAGGACTCAATGTAACAAAATGAAGTACATTTTTGTTAAGAGAGGTTACCCCAGCAAAGTTTTGGATCGAGCTATGAATTCAGTTTCCTGAGTGATCAGGTTTGATGCTATGGAGACAAAGGTTAGAAATACCGACAACCAGGTCCTGTTAGTCCTGACATACCACACTCACAATGAAGCTATCCAAAACATTTTGACACTCAACTTTAGATCTAATTTTATCGAGGACAAACGCATGTCTTCAGTTTTCCAGGATTCGCCTCCTATTGCAGCCTTCAGAAAAAGAACGAGTCTAAAAGAGCACCTTTTAACTAGTTCTTTCAAGAGTGATACTCCTATAACTCTTTGTAAATACGAGGGCACTGGAAAATTTAAGCGATCTCGCTGTTTGACTTTTCCTTTTACTTGGGAAAATGTAGAAGTAGTAGGACCTGCTAACGTTTTCTAACTAAAATGGTTTCACGTGTACTACCGAAAATGAGGTGTATGGTATGGGCTGTAAACTCTGATGGATGATCTATGTTGGTGTGACTTGTCGAATATCGGGCGATCGCTTTGTCGAACATAAACAGAGCGTCACGAATAGAAACGATTGCCCAATAGGTGAACATTTTCGGCGAGCTAACCCCAGCATACTGGACATTCGTGTAACTGTCCTTATACAAACTAGTGAAGGTGGGAAAGAACTATGTTCCGTGAACAAAGAAATTATCCATTTTCTTGGAACTGCTCGACCCTTTGACATTTATTTTAAGAAACAGATCATTTTTGTGATATCATTTATGTATTGAAATTTAACATTTCCATAGTACAGAAAACTCATGTTTAATTCTCGTTTTGGATAATGTTAAGAATTTGTCACGATTTTTACAGGTAATATCTGTAACACGCCATTAGGTCTTCTTTCTCTCGTTATTTCCTATTTCATCTCCGACTTTTTGCTCTTTAGCCCCCTAGTGGAAGGCCATACGACCAAGACGTTGTGCAATCACCCCTTCTTTCTCCCGTTTTTCAATTTTATATGGTTTTTTAATTTGTTCATTTTTATTTGTTTTTTTTTACTTTTTAATCGTGGCCAACTTTACCATATTTACTTTGTTTGTATCATGTACATTTAATCAGTATCCTTTTATAGTCAATCCCATCTGTTTTCGTAGATCGTACAAAGCGATATATTTGTTATTAACATATTAACATCTGTTATTATATTTTCAAAGCATGCAAAAAAAAAATGTTTAAAATAGCTGGATTTGAACCATCATTTAAATCAAGTTTTGATTTTTTTAATAATCACTCACAATGTTCTAAGATTTTTTAAGCCATCGAATATCCCAACTGTAAGATCCATTATTCGATTATCACTCAACAATCTATAAAAATGATTCAAAACATTTATTACAAAAAAAGGATATCAGTAAAAACATACAATGGCCGATACCTACTATCACATGCCACAATTCACAAGCGAAATGCACCAGAAAAGCACGAATGAAGACAAGAGACAAACATAAATAACGATAGGGACTCGGTACCGCCACTTGCAAAAGCCAGTGGTAGGGTGAAACCGGTTTATCGCTACCCAGACCTCCCGTTTCTCTATCCAATTTCCCTATAGTAAATACATAAATTCCTTGTTAATTCTATCAAATATGTAATGCAAAGATAGAATAGATACATAAATGAAATAACTAATTCTAACCATTAGATACTTAAATATGTAGCATTTTTGTTATTTATCTTTAGACAAAAAGAACACACTCACACAGACACACAAAAAAATAACAGAAATCAATCAATCAAAGAAAAGAAAAAAAAATAAATAAAGCAACTCGAAAAATATATGACAAAGCAATGAGAAAAATAAAAATAAAAAAAATATTAGCAGAGAAAATTATCTTGAAGAAGACTTCTAAAACCTTGTAATGTTTGGAATAATATACGTGTGTCTTTTGTATTTTTATTGTGGGTTTTTTTCTTGTGCAGTTCCTATTTACTTTGTGGCATGTGGCTATGTTTTTCGGCCATTGTAGGCGTTTCCTGTTATCTTTTTTATTCTATTGGAATAATATGCTAAGGGCTTATAAAATTCAATGTCACCAATCAAGTTTGTATAAGTATGTAAATTATACTTTAGTAGTAAAATCCTTGCATAAAGCTGTTTCTAGTATTTTGTAGCATTAAGCCGTCCTTTAACACTATTCTTTCAATGCTTCTAGAAATATTTCATAAAACTTTTTAAAATTCTTTCTGCTTATTTATCACCCCATTAGATTTAAGTCCCATGAATGACTAATATATACACATGTACAGAAAATTATTTCACAGTAACTTTGATACTTGGTCATTTTAATAAAAGTTCAAAATACTTTAAGTCATTTTCGAAAGTCGTTGCCGTGCCTTTTTATGCTAAGGGTATCATCTACTTGTTTCTCATGAACATTTTGTTTCTCTAACGAAAATGATATTTTCTATAACAAAAGATCTATGATAAAATTTCATAAAAATCCATTATACATTTATTCCATTATTTTAAAAGAGTGTGTAAAATATAATATACTTGATATACTTTTACGTTATTTCATGATTCTTAGATATCAATATAGTTGATATACGTAGTATAAAACTACACTGAAAGTTGCGTGGTTTCTTTCGAGAAAACAAAGAAAATACATATTTATTTGTCGTATAAAAAGCGATGAAATTTGGTGACGAACGATTCGTTTTGGGTCCTATTAGGCATTGCATTCTCTGTCATCATTTACAAATTTCGATATATGTACTTCGAAAGGTTTTAATATGATCTGCAATTCAGAAACATAAATTGCATAAAAATTGCCATCTGCCGAAAGTAAATATAGCAAATTCCATATTTTATTATGGAATTTTATATTTCTACTAACAACTATTTTAATAAATCACAGAAAATCAGTATTATCTGATCTATGAACACTGGCCCGATACCTCTGCTGCTGGGTTGTTAGTCTGTGAGGAAATTCATAAATCAAGTTGTGAATAAATCGATTATAGTTGAAAACTTTTTTTATAGAATATTGTTTTAATCTAAGGTGTATATTTTTGTCCTTAGCTTACTTTGGTTATCATATCAAATGATATTGACTATATATTCGCAATTATTTCGTTTAATGGTCTTCCAAATGTTTAAATTTGGTCTACACTGATATGACTTAATTGTACATGTTGTAGAGTTAAACATCTGAAATAACTGAATTTACATTACCTTCGGTTTATCATTTCAAGGCAGAGTTATCTCTCCTACTATAGATCTAATCCGTAAAGATAAAGCTGCTTTACTTGGTAATCATGAAATTTTATTTACTGTAATTGTACTATTTTAAGTAATTACTCACAAGATTCTAAGAGTTATTAAGCTATCAAACGTCCCAACTGTAAGACTCGTTATCTTGTTTTTGTTCAAATTGCTGTCAAAAAATAAAATTAACCGAATAACACATACAAAAGCTGGACATATCTGCCTTCTTTCTCAAAAGGATGTTTATACAAGAAGGTAATAATATAATTACCGACCAGAATAGTCAGAACCGAAATCTAAAGGGTAAAAAAGCACACAGGTACAAACCAACAACAAATGGTCAAACCAACAACAAATGGTCAAACCAACAACAAATGGCCAATTCTTAAGGGTGTATTTTCTATGACTTTCTGTACTTCTTTGTATATATTAATTATGTCAAAATCAAATGATTTGTAGAGTTTAAGAGGATAAACTTTGGTACTTATAATATTCACAACATTTTATTCATATCTACAGGATCATGATACTTTGAGGAAATTATCTAAAGTTTGTACCGCCCTGCTCTGTGTTAACCGTATCTCAAAGATACCCTGTTTCCTCATACGTAGTATTAAGTCCGTTCAGAAATCACTGTCGTTATACAAATTGACCTTAATCGTTAAAGGGAATTTTATATAACATTAATATAAATACAATAAGTGAACGAAAATAAAAAGGTGTTCCTCACACATTAAGTTGCAACATTTTACTTAGAATACCTAAACACTTAATACTGGTGAAAAATTTCGTCGTTTTGTTTCAAAGAAACTTAGGAAGCAAAAGTTATTTATTATCTAAATGATCTATCAAAATTTATAAATATCCTAGTTTTATTTTTTCCATATCTAGAGTAAAGCGTTAGAAAATTTATGAAAATACTGAAGAAATACTTATCCTACTCTGAGAATAATTCAAAAAGAATTCTGAATTACTCAATTCTAAAAAATCTGACCTTGAGATATTAATGAAGGTAACAACACAATTACCAAACTAAACTGTCGAGTTTCGAAATCTAAAGGTTGAAAAGTCAAAGCAGGAGGCAAAATCAATATTAAGAAAAAAATAATTTTAAATCACAGTTCGGACCGAAACTTCAGATTTTCAATAAGGGATGATATAGGAAGTTCGCTGGTCATTTTGAAATTCAATAGGATTTCAAATTAGTGTTATTCTTTGTCAGATAAATTGAAATAGAAGTAAGCAAAAAAAAGGTTGCTGATGTCATTGTGATTGAATATTTGGCGGGAAACTGAACTCCTCGGAATTTATCATGGATTTAACATAAGCTATCATGTTTATCCATGAACGAATGTGACAAAATTTTGTCAGACTGCTCCATAAGAAGTATTTATTGAAATTATCAAACAAGATAAAGGGGTTTGTTGGCAAATAATTATAATGCTTTTGAATGGAAAAACAGAGAAGTCCGAAAATCTGAAATACCAAGATATGAGCAGTAAGCATCCTTAAAGAAGTTTTATAATGATCGTTTAGAACCAAATTTTCTTGAAGCATTGATTGATAAAGCGGTCCCAGAGATTACCTCGCCTAATAAGAAAGTCTGCATTATTGGTGCTAGCTCTGGTGTAACCAATCAACTGTGAAACATACGTCCCAGTAGCAGGAGGGATATTACTATCCATGTTAGGGAATTAATTATTTTGAAATTAAAGTCGTTACTTTTGTCGTAAATATTAGTACTGAGATGACCATGTTCATCAACTTCAAGATGTTAATCCAAGAAGATGTAGATTTGGAAGTTTTTTTATCTCTTATTCTTGACGGGTTCAATTCAGCAAACGATGTGGTATAAATGAAAACAAAATGTATCTTAAAATGAGATTGAAAAATCTAGCATCTATTATTTAATGTGATTCTTTTAGCCCCAAAATTCAGTCATGTAGAAGTATTAGAGTAAGTCTGCGAGTAGAGGAGCTTAATTCGTCCCAATCGGTATTCAAACCCGCTTTTGATCAAAAGCATATCTAAATTTGAGAAATAAAAATCAAGCATACTGCACACATGTTTTTCATGGTTGCATACTTTCTACTTTAAACTGGTTTTGAAAAAAAATGTGGATTTATAATCTAATACAACACATTTTTGTAATTTGCAAATGGCTTTTGAATGATACTGTGGCGATAAAAGGTGAAATTACTAAATACCGAAGTTACTGTGAAATAATTCTGCATATGCGCATTTCGACAATTTATGTCTCTTCAGTGCAGATAAAATCTAAATGTTGACAGACCATAAACTCAAAGATGTTTAAAACTGATTGACAACAAGTCAACAATATGATCTAAATGTAAAGCTAAAATCAGGTAAGGACAGAGCTTTGCATGAGGGAGATACTCCTTAGTTTTCATCAAATATTACAAAAAAATTAGATATCGTGAGGTTTCAAATAAAATCGGCTTTCGGATCAGCACAGAAGTACCTGATTACTGGGCTATTGAATAACCTCGGTCACCAGCAGACCACGAGCAGTGGCATCGACCCAGTGGTAACAAAAAATAAATGCTGCTGTGAAATAAAGACTCAGACGTAGTGTTCTACTTTATCGTTGTATTAGAGGTAACCGGGTAGCTGACGAACTGTACGAACGAACCAAATGTATATTACGGGAGCAATTGATATTGAATATATAACATACAAAACATAGACACTAAATAGATTTCAAAGATATAATAAAATAAAATTTGAACATATAACCAAGCATATAAATATAAGAAATCTTGAACCGGATGTTGATATACGAAAGAGACGTATCTACTTAAGGTATAAAATTGGTCAATCTTGAAGCGTTATGTGACTTTTCAAGAAAAAAGTATTCATGTGAATTAAATGTATAGAGGGACTAAAAGGACTTAAAGCGTAATCTTTGTAAATCAAGACATGGTCTAACTGTTTTTTTAACGTTTGATACCTGAAAATGCTATACATGATCGGACAAAATCATCTGTGCGTAATCCTATTGGCGTTAATACATTTTAATGGATGCGGTTGCTACTTTTTATCAAATTATTGGAATGTTGAGGGGGACATTCAGGAGAAAAATAGTGAATTGAATTATTTTTGTAAGAAAGGCTTTTGTCTGTTTTATTTTAAATTTTTTCTTCACTTCGAAAAAGTACTCTGTCAAGCATTACGAGTATAATTAACAAGAAATATCAATTTTTTCTGAAATAACTCATATGGTCCGCATCGTTCGCATATGATTCAAATGAGCAAAGGGTCTGAAAAAGCGTATGCCCAATGTGCACCTTATGTACAAAGGTATTGGTTGCATGGGCTCATGCTGATAGTACCACTGCTTTCGGGATGAATTTTGTGCGGGTATATGATTATCTGAAAGTTTATGACAAACTCTACAACACTTACACGCCGTTTCAGACCTGTATATATGCTAAAAAAAGTATTGTGGAGGGAAGGGTATACACACATTGAGATATTATTACACATATCATATCATTACATTTTTAAGTAGTGTAAAATTCAAAATTGGATAGCGTCTTTCGCATGAAAGTCGGGTGAAATATTTCCTCAAATGCATTTCGAAGGACGTTGCTAAAGAAGAGACTGTTATAAATAACCAGATACCGAAGTCACTATGAATTTACCTTCTGCATATGCGCATTTCGACAAATTATGTCTCATCAGTGCAAATAAAATTTAAACGTTTGGAAGACCATAAACTCAAAGATGTTTAAAAACTGAAAGAGAACAAATAACCAAAGTGATAAAGGTTATAAAGGCTGTGATATAACATTCCCAGATTGCATAAATGAAGTGACATTACTTAAACTGCAATTATTACACAGGTATTTATTAGATCCTATATGCCAGCAATAAGAGGAACTCGCAACCAATTTTTGCTATTTCGATGGATCAATTTCAAACTGAGTTGCTAGCGTATCAAAAAACATAAGTCTTAACCCTGATATAGATTGTTCTATGTAGTACTTGATATACCCATACTAATTTTCAGTTATCACTCACAGTTCATTAAGACGTATCAAGCCATCAAATATCCGAACTGGAAGGCTTGTTATCTGATTATTTTCCAATCTCCTGTCAAAACAAATTTAGAATAATACATACAAATACCAAATACCGAATATAATAGTTTTACTTTCTCTATAATTATTTATAATTCAGTGTGTAGAAATATGAAGTGTATTTTATTTAGAAATATAATTCCAATGCATAAAATACTGTAAAGGGGATATTTTCGCGTGGTTTAAATTTCGCGCGCGATTCTGGTTTATAAACCTATTCGCGAGGTTTTTTCGCGGTCCTCACTTACTTTTCGTTAAGTTTATATTAAAAAACCAATTCACGCGAGGGGAAATTTTGCGAATATGTGCCATCTTTTACAGTAGATCTATAAACTCAGTCTTTTGTATTTTTATTGTGGTTTTTTTTTCTTGTGCAGTTCCTATTTACTTTCTGGCATGTGGCTATGTTTTTCGGCCATTGTAGGTGTTTCCTGTTATCTTTTTTATTCCATAAGTATAATTTAAGTCCTGAGAATGTATATTTATTGAAATCTTACTTTAAAACCAAGAACAATAAAAGTCAAAATTTTTGAATGCAGAGTAGGTAATAAATAAAATATCAGATCTGTGTCAGAGCTATTTTCCTTGACCATGTTGACCGAAAATTTTGTTTAACTTGCTTGCTTTGCTTGCCCATGCATTGAATCAAAGATTGAAGGATTGCATAAAATAATTGGAAGGAAAACTTTATTAGCTAATAGCATTCTAATATTTGATTGGGCAATATATTTTCACAAAAAATTGTAAGGTTTACATGAACTTGACTAGTTTTCACCCATAAATATACAAAAGCTTACTTTAAATGATGATTTGAATAAATACTAATAAGGAATTTCATTTTATCCTTAAAAAACACACCCCTCTTTTGTTAAAGCCAAAATTATTGTGTTATTTTTAGAATACCCTGTGACATGGATTTTCTAGTTTCAAAATAATGCATATTTGTTTAACTATCATTTTCGGGTTTTTTTTCTGCAAGTGATCTGTGTTGCTAGTTGTTGTATTGGTGAGCGATTTTTTTAATTGATTTCTGTAAATAGGTATTGTCAATCGTAGTTTTAACGCCTGCTAATTTAGAAAGCTAACCAAAATTTTGATCAACATTGTCCAAGAAAATAGCTACAAGTACTGTGCAGCCTTTGCAAATGCTTTCACCATTTTGTTTTTTAATTTCAAAATTGTAATCATTTTCGATTTACCGTTATTAGATGTTTTAAGAATATTAGTATTTCTCATCAGATATAACTATTTGTCTCAAAATGTAAGGTAAACTTTTTGGAAATGTAAATGCACATATAATGCTTTTCGTTTTTTTAATTTACCCCCTTATTTGGAGATCCTAAGTTTCGCCAAAGCAACAAATGTTCTTCAAAGAGATTAAATATACCGTTATGGTGGAGGTGGCTACACTCCCGTGACTTACAATTTTCGGAGTTTCTTCAAATCGTCGAATATTCCTACAGTAAGATTAGCTATCCTGTTATGTTCTAGGTAGCTACAAAAAATATTAAAATCTGATGATATTTCCTTTCTATGAAACCGACTAAAAATCAAAACTTCCACACATACTGATGTTGAGAGAGTATTAAAATAAAAATAACCAAATGCTGTCTCCCAAACATGAAGAGTAGGAAGGTTTTTTCTATCAGTTAAATTGGTTAAATATTTGAATACCAAACCACAATCGCATCAGTGATAGAGAGACAAGTGATGGGCCTGTTTTCTCTGCCCTTTATCGTAAAGGGAACTGTTTTCAATACGCCCAAAATAGGATTAGCTTTACTCTAGTTTGTTCGGAAGGTGATACTTTAATGTCAGCGTACTATTTATTACTGTGTGTATTTTCTTATGTAATTATGCATGTTCCATGTCTCTGATCAATATCCTCATACCTGGTCGAAATGGAACTAAAACCGTAATCTTTTGTTTGGTTATCTTTCTTAAAGACAGATATCGTACACAGTCTTAACAAAATTGTGTTAAGCCTGTCAAGATCGTGATCAGATCAAAATAGCCTAAAAAGATCATAGCATATCTGCTAGTGAAGGTGTCTATTTACTCATTGTTTCCATGCTTTCAACACTTTGAGTATTATCCCCAAACTGACAAAAGCCAGCCACAGAATTGAAGCATTTGCTGAAACAGAATAGATGTATACAAACTGGGAACTAATTTTGTTAAGTGTGAAAAAATATAGTGTAAGCGTAGCAAATTTGTTTCCCTTCCAGAACAAATGAAACACACACAACTTCGTATATGAAAAAAGTGTGTGTAAAAAGCAGATATAATGGTACAGAAGCTTGTGTAAAGTTCACTTTAAATTATTATCGGAAAAGTTATGCATGAACTATGCTCTCCATATTGAAAGGACAATTGATCTGAATTTACAAGATGTCAGTAGTACAAAGTTCTTCAAAAACTCTGAATTATAGAATTTACAAAGACTCTTCTATGTCACCATACCGATGGCCCTTGTGGACATATATTAACGGGGAACTTAAACATCATTGAAGATAAAGAAGTTCAACGGTTCTTTTTAAGAAAGGGCCTAAATATCGCCCACCTTCCAAAATTAACTGGCAAGCTTGTTTTGAAATGTGCAGACAAACACGCACTGAATTTGTTCAAAGATAAAATTATTATCAAAGTCGGCAACAGAATTAATGTTTATAAGGGTAATTATGATGAGCCACATCCTAAGCTGTCTGTTAACAGAATTAAGTCTAAATTTAGAGATCTTGGCAAAAAATATGTGTTTGTACCTGTTGACAAAGATTCTAACAACGTTTCAATCATTTGAAAGAGATACCGTATAAGTGGTTATTTTCGCGAGGACTTAATTTTCGCTTTATTCGCGACCATTCTGAAGTCGCGAAAATTGCATACCGTGAAATATACTTTATATAACACTTTATACAGTAAATGATAACCAAACGCGAAAATTTGAGTACCGCCAAAATAAAGTGCAGCAATTTTGAGTGAAATCGCGAAATTTGGGTGCCACGAAAATAACCACTTATACGGTACTATATCGATGTCCAACAAAACGAATTGGCCAAGTCTAATACTTTCAAACGCACCAATGTCACTCGCAAACAGCTAATTACTAAGGCCATTTCCCATCCTCGATTTTACGGACATGTTGTTAAAAATGCCAGAAACTTATTAAAAATCCAGAAAAACTGGGACCTAACTTACATTCTTTACGCAAAGGGGGATTTCGACAGGGTATTCTGCACGTGTCCGTTAAATTAGCTTTGGGATCCAGTGATCTGGGGATCTTACACACATACTGGCCTCTCACTGATACTGCCGATGTCTACTGAAATACATGATGATTCTTTGCCAAACCCATCTGGGAGTTTTGAATTTGAATTTTCTTCCATAGTACGACAGTGTTTTACCAGCAGACTAGGCTCCTTGAGTTAGCCGCCAGTTTAGTGGCGAGCACTCCTTGACCCATCTTTCAAAATTACGTTTTGTTCCCCCATTTTCCTTTTCAAGAATGTGGTCATTGAGTTAGTAGTCTACCTGTATGGCTTTTATTAGTATGTTTATTATACTATAGAAAATGGGACAGAGAAAAGGGATGTTTGGTACCCATAAACCGGTTTAACCCTACTGCTGGCTTTTGCTAGTGCCGGTACCAAGTCCGGCTCTTCCGAGTTCCTATCGTTGTTAACGTTTGTCTTTTGTATTTTTATTGTGTTTTTTTCTTGTACAGTTCCTATTTACTTTGTGGTATGTGGCTATGTTTTTCGGCCATTGTAGGTTTTTCCTGTTATCTTTTTTATTCTATTTTTCAGTAAAATTCGAACCTTATTTCAAGTTGCTTGATGATAAATTGATTACCGATCTATGTAGATTTCGAACTGTAAATCATAAATTGCCAATAGAAAAAGGTGGATGGTTAAATTTAGACAGAAATAATCGCATATGTAATTTATGTAGAAAAAACGAAATTGGTGATGAATTTCACGTTTTACTTGTCTGTCCATTTTTCGCAGACATTCGTGAAAATTTTATACCTAGATACTATTATACTATCAAATATTCTGAAGTTTAGAGGTTTAATGAGTACTAAAAACAGATCAAAACTTCTTAAACTTGTGAAGTTTAAAAACATTATTAATAAAACTGGCACTACCACTTTCTGATTTCTGTGGTTACTTGTAAATTGAATTTTTGTTATTTTGTATATTGTTTTTCAGCTGTTGTATCTCTGTACTACTTCTTGAAATGTTTTTGATTCCTGATCATCGACTGTTCGTAATATTATATAAAGTATGTGAATTATATCAAGCGGTATGAAATTTTGTCGACATCAGAATAAGAACGAGTAAAAAAAAATTAAGTAACAGCCAAAACAGCAGCTTATATCATCCCAGTTACTTTGGTATTTAATATTTTTAAATATCAAGCGTTGATATGTCGGGTTGGAAAATATTTTTCATAATGTGAGTCATCATAAGTAAAACAATTTTTTTGTAAAATTAACGAATATCTTAAGGTGGCTCACTCATTACATTTTTTTGAATCTGTGTCAGATTTCGGAACTTCTCCGGATTTCTCCAGTTTAATGGTTTGAAACATTTTGCGAAAGGAATCTCATTTTTTATTTAATTAATTCCATTTATAGGTCTACTTAAGACACCTACCAAGTTTCATAAAATCATTTATAACACTTCCTTACTTTTGAACAGAAAATAGTCTTGATGTTAAACTAATGGAAAATCCAGAGAAATTCATTTGCAGCCAAAGTTTTAATGTCTTTTATATCCGTTAAAAGCACACGGACCTATTTCAATAAGTCTCCAATGAGGAGTAAAATTGAAATAGGTTAAAAAAAATCCTTGATATAAACAACATCAGGAGTGAGCCTCCGTAAATGTTGAATTTGATACATTGATCTGATTCATTGTTTCTTTAGATGTACTCTCTAAAGTCCTTACATGAAATCCAGTTTTGTATAATCGTCCAAATCGCCAGGAAGGATACCTGTGATCTGGTTATGTTTGAGATGACTGTAAATAATAAATACAAAAAGTTACATATCTTTCAAAATGATAAAACAGTAATTTGTAACGATTTTGCATAAGTAAAGACTAAAGCTTAAGAAAATTGTTGAATTTATGTTATACAATATTTATAAAGAACACATATCGATGATGCGATATAGCATAACTGCTTCGATAGGAAATTGTGTTGAAAAATCATTTTCCGGCTATATTAAATAAACCACTGGATTTAAAATGTAAATTAAGGTATTGTATGATATTGGTGACCGTCGAATTACACTGCTGTCACATTTATATTTTCAATAGCTTTCAGATGTAATCAGTTGAAAGACCAAACAGTTTAAAGTTTTCAGAATTAATGAACAAAAGAGGTTTCAATTTTGATACAACTATGCAAAATGATAAATCTACCTATTTTGTCTTCTCGGCACTCGGACTTTGGCTCTTGACAATTCTGTTCAGTAATATTTTTTGTTACCCTTTTTCGCAGCACTGTAATATTTAACAATCTTATGTATTTGAAAGTTTGCTTCATATAGTTTGTATCTCTGTATCATTTCAGATTGTGTTGTCAACACTGATCAATTCATTAAACGTATTCAACTACTTGGTTGAGTTTGCTTAAAAGTTGGCCAATTTTCTTTGGACGAATTTTTGCAGTGTGATTACTGACCTGTCATTTCTTTTAACGATCAGAGAGAGAGAGAGAGAGAGAGAGAGAGAGAGAGAGAGAGAGAGAGAGAGAGAGAGATAATGTCACAAATTCATTTTGTACAGGAATAAATAAGAGTGACAACAAAAGTCCGAATCGATCAAAGGGAGAGAGCAGTAAGGAAAATCCGTATAACATTCGACTGAATCAGGGAAACACAATCCAACAAAGAACATTTTTGGCAAGCCGTCATATTCCCGACTTTTCACAGGCATTTTATAAATAAAATGGTGGATTAAATCGGGTTCAATAATGCATCAACCTCCCGCTTAAATGAGCACTAACTATAGTTTCTGTGTGCCCAGATTGTGTTAAATGTCAAAGCCATAATATTGTCAAAACTTAGAATTTTTTTCACACCGGTAAAATGTTTTTGTCGTTCGATGTATAAGCCTTGTCTCATACAGGTAAAATGTTTTTGTCGCTCGGTGCACAAATCACACTAAAGTTGCAAAAAGAGAAACCTCAAAGAATAAGCCAAAACAAAACCGTCATCAATAAATTGGAAATTGGAATTGAATATTTATCAATCAAATCTGGATATCGTCCAATAAATTTCTTCAGAAAAACTAATAATCTGCATTTCTTGAAGCCCTGATTTATAAATATAGAATAAAGTTTGCAAATGTATTAATATACAATATATACACCATGTGGATAAAATAAGAATTGAGGGCAAATGGCAATCAAATTTACTATTCAAATGATCAAGAATACAAATTTGAACTTCTGGTTCAAGAAAAGGCATACTGTAAAAGATAGACTGGTCATTGGGCTTAATGAGATAAATCCATCTAAAATATTTGGTTTAGACTGAAATAGAAGCAAGCAAATCACCGAAACCTTCTGTACTACCTTTGTTGCAAGGCTTTGCATTACATAAAAATAACTTTGAGTCAGAATGTGGCATGTTCAAAATAAGAGATTGAAAGGGATTAATTTTATCATTTAGGGTAGGCATGTAAAATCCAAGATAAGGTCAAGGTCAAAAGGTCAATATCCTAAATCTTTATTTTCTTAATCTGAGCTGTAACCTATCTTGTCCAACAAGGTGTATTGGACTGGTTCTCTTCTCTATTGGAGTGAGTATAGGTAAAAAGGAAGGAATTCAGTAAGGAAGCCAGTTTGCTTATCTGTGTACCCAAGGAATTGAATGGTAGGTAAATTAAAGATTTGCTGTGCTGCATAATTAGATGTAAATTAACCAAGTCTTTCAAATTTTCATGTCATTTACTTCTTGTAGTCTTTCAATAAATAATTAAAAATTGTTTAGCCCTTCACAGTAATTTTTAGCGATTTTTTTAAAAAGATGGATGTTCCCCCATTCTATGCAGACATTGTGAACTTAAAAGGGGATATCCCCACTCTTCTATAAATAGCTAAAAACGAAGGCGGTCATGCATTTATAAACTTTTTATTTTCAGAAGTGCCAACAAAAGTTCCTGAGCAGCATTAATAGTTTTTGATCTGATCATTGTTAGAAAGTACTATAAATCTGATATTAGTATTGTGGGCAACGGGAAATGAATTCATTCCTTGTTCCCTGCATGATAATATATGGTTTATATTTTGGTACTTAAATAATACGATATTGGCCCATATAAAAGTAATTGAGTAGTTAATTTCAAATGCTATGTGTTAATATTTTTTATATCAAATGTTCTGTTCTCTTCTTCATATACATTTAAAATTAAGCAACGATCGCGCCGCTTCTCTAGTAAACGTTGGTAGAAACTAAGTCTTTCGTAGCGTCAACACGATATTAACAAACATGAATTGGAAGTTTATAATTACGATACA
>MJUU01022177.1:47487-86864 GCA_002080025.1 Modiolus philippinarum
TGTTGAATGGAAAAAAATAATCTCTTTTGTATTTAAACGAATTCAAAGTAAGTAAGAATAATAATAAAAAAAAAGACTTGGCAAATCTGACAACATAATCAGATCGAGATACATACATATGCTCTATAATATATAAATCAAAGTGTCTTCAGGGTATTAATATCCTATAACATAATTTGGTGAAATTTTATGTGTTCAACCATAATTGGTTTATTTAAAAAAAAGAAATAAAACTTGGGGGTCATCGTTCTTTGAAGTGCAGAAATTAAAATGGAAAATTCTAGGATCTAATATTAAAGTCGATCTTCTTTAGACAAGACTTCAATCATTTGTCTATGAGTATATCATTGTTTGTCCGCACGTTAAAGTAAATGAAAAAAGGTATGACGAGAAAATGGTATTTAAGATTTAATCTGTAATAAATGGCACGTTCCTCACAATAATTTTAAAAAATAGTTTAAAATAGCTATTTTTTTTTGCTGAACGTTAAATTATTTTACATGTTTAAAAGATGTTTTCAAATAATAGAGAATTGATCCATCAGTACACAAACGAATAGTCAATTGACATTGACAACATTTGAAACACAAAGAAACAAAAATATCACAAAAGCCAGTGTAGCAGAGAAAAAAAATTGGAGATTGCAGATAAACAACACGGACTATATCAAAAACTATGGGCGAAATCAGATGCACTGGTAGATGTAAGACACCAGCCATGATGAATATGTCAATCCCGGGAATGGAGTCAAATCCAGAAAAGAAGAAAAAAANAAAAAACGAAACAAAAAAAAACAGCCGAATTTTTTTTTAATCAAAAGGAGGCTGTTTATTGTGGCACAGTAGTATTTATTTCCTGGTATCCTACTCAACTGAATATACTAAAGCCTGTGATTGGATATAAATGTATGATATACCAGAAAGCAAAATGTTTTAAAGCTTTTACACATATATAATGCTTAAACATAGGCAAATGTCTTGAATAAGTATAAAAGTAAATTATTCATGGGTCTTTTAATATTAAGTCTTTTCGCTGCGGCAAAGGATGAATGTCAGGGGTCACTTCCTTCAGATGGAGCTAGCTTCAAATTAAAACGGGCATGGGGATGCTTTGTATTTATATTTATATGTATGAAAGTCCCCTAGGCTACTGAAGTATCTGAACCTCAATCAAATTTAGAAAGTAGCCAAATATTGCAAAATCATACTACTGTCGGCAATGGGAAAATAGATACCAACGTGCTACCTATAAGGGAAATATATGATGTCTTTTGGTAAACACATTGTCCACAAGATCGTGATATAGACTGTTAACTTCTGCAGTGATTGCATCAAGTAATGGGTAACCTAGTCTTGTTTACGCAGCTGTTTGTAAGCTACGGGACTCTCTAAAAAAATCAAGGAAGTCACTGTTCCGACCACAGGTGTGTTGGACTAGTTGAAATAAGAGTTTATACTCCTTTTAATTTGAATCAAAATTTTATTTTTATAGTTTTTTAAAAATTGTAAACAAGTATTTTATTTGAAAACACTGCAAAGAATTTCTCATCTCCTTAAATTTTGACGTTAATTGTCAACTGTTAAGTGTGTACTTCAAATGCAGTTGGTTGTTATACTTGATAACCTTTTACGAGTATTTATGGATATAAATGCACTGAAATAATGCAACTGATTACTCTGTCCTTGCTAACGTTATTTTTCTTGTTTAATTTGCGTTGTTGCTTAAGTGCCGTATAGCGGGTTGTTATGCGTGGGTTTCAATTGATAACTTAAGGGGAATTGAAAAATTTGCTTTGTTTTATAATTAACGTACTATTGTCTACTGCAAACATAGGTAAAAACCAGTGGAAAATTATCAACCTCAATTGTCCGAACTTGTTATAACTATGTCTAATAACTAAATACCGAGGTTACTGTAAATTTACTTTCTGCATATGCGCATTTCGACAACTTATGTCTCTTCAGTGCAGATTGATTGATTGATTGATTAGTTAGAGTTTAACGTCCAATGAGCAATATTTCAGCTATATCAGGACGAGAACAAGTTAATCAATTCAAAACAAATTGTAAGTAAAAGAAGAAAGAAATAAAGGTGGAAGGGACAACCGGGGCAACGACTTTTGATTGCCACTGGAAAAGGGGAGAAATGGGTAGAGGCAGGAAATTTAGCCTTCTATACGACACCCAGTGCGTCTGCTCTCTTTNACGATACACGCAATGAACGGAGAATTTTACACGATCGTGACACGCACACGCTTTACACGACGAGTGCACACGATGAGCGCTAATTTGGGAATGTTGAACGTTTCCATTGCTGTAACATTAAAGCATTCATGGCTCTATGACAGGTCACAGAGCAGTCCGGATTCTATGACAGGTTAGAGCGGCCAGGGCTCTATGACTGCATGGTCAGAGCAGTCGGGATTCTATGACTGCTCCAAGTTAACTTCAAGTTAACTTAGGACTGTTCTCATGACTGCTCCCCAAGTTAACTTGGACGAGAGGTTATGTCTGAACCCTACTATGCGAATTTTAATAAATGGACCTTGAATATTGGTACAATCCTTAAGGACCATCATAAGACGAATAGAAAATGAGGGTGTACTGAATTCTAATATACAAAATGTACAAAACCCGACAATGCACTATGCATTTTATATACAGTAGAACTTCGATGGCTCGAACAGCAATAACTCGAACACCATAGATGTCTCAACCCTTTTTCTGGTCCCTTTTGTTCAAGGTTCAACATAGTTCGACCTCGATTTCTCGAACACTCCTGTAAGTCGAACTGTTTTCATTGGTCCCTTGGGTGTTCGAGCCATCGAAGTTCGACTGTATAATCTAAGAGAAAATAATGATAACATGTTATTTTTCTTCATGTTTTGAAATGTGACACGTGTGTTTATAATGCATGTTAACATCTGCTACCTTTATTTGAAAATGTTTACAAAGCCATAAATAAAATTTAGGCGTCCTAAAAATTACAAAATCAAACAATACTTTCACAAGATGTAAGAATGATATATACTCTTTAAGCTCTAATACCGATCACAATAGTTTTTTAATATTATTATTATTATCCATCCATTCATCATTGAAGTGACAAAATAAAGCTAAGTCACTTGATATCAAAGCAATCAAAAATCTAGAAACTAAACATGTTTGTTAAAACTTGGTTGTCAAATAATTCATTTTGATAGACTCCTGAGTAAAATCCTGTGTATTCCAGCCGAAAATTTAAGACAAATATTTTTGTTTAAAAAACCCCAGTAAACATGACACTGAATATTTCGATTTTCTTTCCTTCGTGGTTTAATAATGCAAAATGAGTACAAAATTGTCTATTTGAAAAACAAAAATGTCAGGGAGGGTTTGATAAGATAATGTGACTAACAAATTATACAAATATTTTCGCTAACATCCCCGATTTTACCTAACAGCACCAAACAGTCCTCTTGTTCCCCGCTTAACAATTTCATGTGACATTGTGGCAGTAGGCAATCCCGTTGATCCTAAAATTACTATTTATTTATTACTATTTATGGAGGATTGATAACATTCCGAAGTCCACGAGTTTCTCGCCATAATAACCAGCAGAATATATTAGAATTATGTTCGAGATTCAAACCACAGTACAACCTGTCATATGAGGAATAAATGGAAAACTAAAAAATATCGAAGTCACAGTGAATTTAGTTTCTGCATATGCACATTTCGACAACTTATGTCTCCTAGTCCAGATCAAATCTTAACATTTCGAAATGCATAAATCGAAATATATGTAAAAGCTGACAGAGGAAAAATAACTAATAGGATCTAAAAAGTAAAGCCAAAATCAGCAATGACAGAGCTATATAAGAGGGTGATACTCCTTAGGTTTCAACAAAATTTTCTGAAATTTAAATATTGAATGAAATCGGTTTTTGGGTTTAAAGTATATAAAAACAATTATACCGGACCTCTTTTGAAATGAAACATCCAGATTTGACTACTAATTGGGCTCTAACCTGCAGTCGATAAATTATTTTCGTATTCTTACATTTTTGATAAAAGAATAACAGAATTAGACAAAGGAATATGACGCTTGACTAAGGGGAATGAATGATATAATTTTAAACGATGTACATATCCGTATTATCTTCAGACGTCTATTGGGCCATAAAATTGTCTACACGCAATGAATATTGAATTTGCAGCAACAAAATAGAGATTGCAATTATGTCTGTTCTTAATACATCGGCAAACGAATACCGAAGCAAGAAAGAGGAAAGAAGAAATTCTAAAATCATAAATCCAAAATCACGTTAACACGAATTGAGACAGTATGACAAAGACAAAACAAATAAACAAAAATGAACGAGAACGCCAATAATAATTCTGTCAATAATAGTTCTGCCAATTAAATAATTCTGTCTTCCACACAAACGAGAAACTCTGATTTATAAATTTATATAAAAGTAACTTCCTATAGCATTAATCCTTCATATTAAAAATTTAGTTATTCAAGAGTATATGTAATGTAAAAGTGATCATACCATTTGAATGATTGTTGAAGTATTTTTCTCAATAGTTTACCGGGGAAAGCCCAGGCGCAAAATGCGTTGAAGTTTTTCACCTTTGGACGCTTTTTGTTCTTTTTTAAGTCTCCCAAACGAAGTTTGGGGAGAACTTATTGTTTTTACTTAATTCTTATTATTAAGTCCCCCAAACGAAGTTTGGTGACTAATTATTTTTACTCTGTTTCTTACTATTCTTATTATTATTCCTCATCTTCTAGCGCGAGTTTTGTCCACTCCTTTTCTGAAAGATGGTTAGTCCAGTCTTAGTGAAACTTGGCATCATAGTAGATATCAGCCCCAAGATGTGCAAAAAGGTCATTGGTCACTTTTAACTTTGACCTCAAATCTTGTGATTGAAATATCCCGAGAACCGTAAAAGATAGCTGGTAAAATGTAATGACAAAAACGTTTATTAGGTTATGGCAGACCTTTGTTATATTTGGACCGAAACCCTATGATGAACAGTTCATGAGTTATGCCCCTTGAAAATTTCATCATATCGTTAAACATGTTTTTTTCTTGAAAACGGTAAGAGATAGAAACCTAGGACCTTTTCCATTCAACTTAGGTGATATGTGTCACATTTAAAAATGCTAACTTAAAGGTCAAAGATCATTGGTCACTTTGAACTTTGACCCTAGACCTTGTCATTGGATTAACTCATAAACTGTTATCGATAGCTGATGACATGTAATTGCAAAAAATGTATGTCTTGGTAAGATCTACATTTGTTATATGGGTCCAAAATTATTGGACACAGGGTTTGGGCCTATGGACCAAAAACAAATTTTGGTATCCGATTTTGGGTTTTTTTGCTTTTAGCTCAAATACCATTGAAGATACAAAAGACATTCAACATACACAATTTTCAGGACGACGTGATGTTCAAAATAAGGTCAAGGTCAAAGGTCAAGGTCACATCCCAAAAACTTTATTTCATGTTCAAGTTAAATAAATACGCATGTTAAGCTTTGAATATTGGTTTCATCGATGAATCAATAATGAAAACATTATGACACAAATTTCTGCGAAAACTTAATGACATTAAGACACTAATTCTTACATGAGGAATAAAAAAAAATATTTCAGAACACATAACAATCATATGTGAAAAATTTACAATACAACATTTTTTCAGAAAGCAGTTGAATATGGAATCTGGTTTGGGTGACTTGTGTTTGCATGCAAGCATATCATCATTTGTTCTCCTTGTTCCTCTTGTCTTTCCGCCAAAATTTTGTCCGCAAGTTTTCTCAGAGACTAATGGTCCGATCTTGATCAAACTTCATAGCAACATAGGTCCTTATCTGGAATGATGCAAGAAGGTCTTTGAATTTTCAAATTGAAACAGGTTGCCATAGAAACCGCAAAAAGGAGGGAAAATCAAAGTTCTCAGAATAGGATGAAACTTTACAGGAAGGTTGCTTAGGACATGTAGATTGGTTACTGGTGTCCAAGACTTCAAAAATTGAACAAAACGAAACAGACATGTTGCATAGGTTGTGTGGAATTGATTTGTAGCCCTGATTTCTGATTTGAGAGTTCGTTTGGAAGATTTTTGCATCAGCGTCCTGATACAATTACAATTTTTTCCATTTTGTTTTTTATTTTTTTTATAGTTTGTGAGTGTTTGTGTTTATCTATTTTTGTTGTTATTCCGAAGTAAAAAACAAGCGCTCCGTTGGTTGGATCTCAAATATTAAGAACTAAAAGTACTTTAATTTTTTTCAGAAGGGCCAATTCTTTCTCTAAAAGGAATTTTAGATATGTCAGCCCTAAGAATTAGATAAAAAATGCAGATATATCCCTTTCGAAAATACTTGTTTGGACTGGTCATTTATTCTGGGTTTCACCATATCTAATTCCAGCAGCAAATATCTAATAAGAATTTTTACGCATTAAAAATAACCAGCAATGTAACCAATAAGTGACGAGTAAACTTCGTGTGCTTCCGCAGAAGTTTTGTTTTTTCCGTTTGATTGTTATCTGAAATAAGATTAAGTAGTAACTTGAATTTTGCAGTTGTATGAAACCAATCAAACATTTTGGAAGGGTACATATCAGCAATGTATCAAACTAATAATCTTGATTTCTTCTTACTGCTTATTAAATATTTTTATAGTATGAAATATTTTAAAGGTGAATTGCTTCATGTAATTCCCAATGTGAAAGATATTACAAATGTAACACAATAAAAGAAATTCTTTTTTGTTAAAATTACTTTGTCTAAAGAGATGACTGAGTATGTTACGCGATGTTGGCTAGTAAAAGTACTCTACCTTTGTAGAGTTTATAATGAAAAAAATCTGACAGCAAATGATTGCAGACAAACAATGTTGAAAAACGTCTGGCTAAATGAATAATAAAGGCGCCTCCAATAGTTTTCTAAAGAGCAGACTTATAAGGGCTCTTGAACTTACTGTGAGGTATGGGCAAAGCTCATTGTTGACGGCGTCATGGTGACTTCAAAATAAATAATAGCAAGAAAAGTGTTGTTCCCTTGCTTTGTTTAACCATATATTTGTTGAGATTTTGATCATAAACATTTACTCCATATCCCTCATTGATTATCTCAGAAGTTATCGAGCATTTTCCAGCTTCTACCTTATTCACTTTTTCTTGTGGCAATCAGTAATCTTCGCCCGCTGTCCTATCTATCCTTTTCTTGTTGCAATTTGTTTGAATAACTAAATACCGAAGTTACTGTGAATTTACTTTCTGCATATGCGCATTTCGACAACTCATGTCTCATCAGTGCAGATAAAATCTAAACGTTTGGAAGACCATAAACTCAAAGATGTTTAAAAACTGATAGAGAACAAATAACCAATATGATCTAAATGTAAAGCCAAAATCAGNTGCCTTTGTTCTGAATGTTGTGGTTTCTGGTTCTGTGCTTTGTGTCTGTCTGGCGTCATTGTTTTTGTGTCTAACGTCATTGTTTTCTGTGTTCTCGTTTTTGCCCTGTCTTTGGACTTCGATTTTTGTGAATATCTCCCCTTTGTTCCTTCGGTATTCTACTGCCGTTGTTTCCCTTGCTTTGTTTAACCATATATTTGTTGAGATTTTGATCATAAACATTTACTCCATATCCCTCATTGATTATCTCAGAAATTATCGAGCATTTTCCAGCTTCTACCTGTTACTCACTTTTTCTAGTGGCAATCAGCCCGCTGTTTTATCTATCCTTTTCTTGTTGCAATTTGTTTGAATAACTTAATACCGAAGTTACTGTGAATTTACTTTCTGCATATGCGCATTTCGACAACTCATGTCTCATCAGTGCAGATAAAATCTAAACGTTTGGAAGACCATAAACTCAAAGATGTTTAAAAACTGATAGAGAACAAATAACCAATATGATCTAAATGTAAAGCCAAAATCAGCTAAGGACAGAGCTTTGCGTGAGGGAGATACTCCTTAGTTTTAAATTAAGTTTACAAAAATTTAGATATTGTAAGGTTCCAAAAATAATCGGCTTTCGGGTCAGCACCGAAGTACTGACTACTGGGCTGGTGAATACCCTCGGGGACTAACAGTCCACCAGCATTGGCATCGACTGCTGGCATCAATTCATTTGAATTAGTTTCTTTGTTTTTTTCTGAAATTCTGCTAACTTAAACTCTAATTCATCAAGCAATAAATAATCGTTGTATAAAACAAACTCGATTATGGAGGTTATAGGTCTGCTTCTGTACTTTTCGTTACGCAGAAAAGATTTGAAATTATACTCTTGTTATACTGATCTTGATTTTGTTTTCTTCCAAAGCAATCAACATTTTTGTTTAAAATATCAAATTGAATTACGATATTGTTTGATCTTAATGAACAACTCTGAAAGAACAATTTTTGAATAAATTCATTTATAGATTAGGTAGGCAAAATTCTCAATATCGAAGACAATCTCCCAATCGGGAGACATTTTGTCTCCTCATCAGGAGAAAGGTGAAATTTTTGGTGATAAAGTAATTTGAGCATTTTATTTTCTAAAAGTGCATTTTGAAATACTTGTGACTGGCTGCAGCATGAAAAAATTAAGGGAGTTATCCACGTGTTTTTTAATGTGCACCAGGTACTTTTTCACAAAATGTGTTTTTTATCGTCTTAAAATTGCAAATGTATCTATAATTTGAACTACTCAAAGATTTTAATCAGGACATACTTGGCCCTTCATGAAAAAGTTTGCACATCTGTTTAGACTGTAGAATGATATTTCTTGTCTACAATATCTTTTCTCAGAAGCTGAAAAAGTAAAATTTCAAATATCTCCAGATCTTGATACATCTCCTCATCAGGAGACAGTGGATGAAAAGGGCATGTTATATAAAACAAATCATGTCACATATTTAATAAATTTAGGTTCACTTCGCCCTATTTCTGGTGCACAATAAAATGGTGCGCATATCAAGATAACCCATGGCATAAGGGAATGCCCATTTTAGAATTTCTAAACAGAATTGAATTTGTCCCCAGATTTGGAGACAATGGGAGACAATTTGTAACTTCCTAAAAGTTAAAACGGACCAAAAGTCTCTGGATTTGGAGACATTCCCCCGATTAGGAGATTGTCTACGATATTGAGAATATTGCGTAGCTGTTTGAACTAGTAATTATCCATTACCACAGACAATATGTCCTCTGAGAAGCAATACATCTAAATAAGGAAAATGAATGTTATAATCGAAAAGTGCAGCCTATGTTTCTTTCTTATGGTCTTCCAGATAGCATCGTCAAACTCATTACTTGTGATTACAGCTGGAATAATTTGAACATATTATAATTCTATTTGAGTTGCTTATCACAACCTCCTTACAACTGATGTCACCATTAGACATGTCAATTTAACTTAAAAAAATATTCATTTGCATCAGCGTTTCAGGCCAATTAGCGACAACGTGTATAGAAAGAGTTATATTACTGATAAAGAAGTTGGTTTCTTATGTAAGGAAGTTCCATTTCCGTTCTTTTTGTGCACTTATCTCTGTTGCATATTTTGATCAGCAGTCTTCCACAACTATTCAACGTCTTTGCAATAACTTATTTTTCAACATTTTCTTGAAATCCGAAATAAACACATTTGATATTGATAGAATATATTGTATACTGTGTTGAACAAAACAAAAACGGACAAAAAGGTACTGCTTACCTCCGACATGTTTACGTTATGTTGCTGAAGTTTCTTGACTATAATGAATGCCCGCTGTTGCTTACAACTATTTGCTTATTAATTCTTCAACAGCACAACGGCATAGTTTTATCAATTAGGAAAATAGAACATTCTTAAATGATTAACAACAACATCTAAGCATATAGTGCATGAAATATTTACAAAGCGTTAATGTATACAAACTGCATATGTTAAATACATAGACAATGTTTTTGTATACAAACTGCATATGTTGAATGCATAGACAATGTTTTTGCCACGATAAACCGTCATCGGAACCTCTGACACAGAAAAAAACAGCCTCTTGAAAAGTCTTTATAAAATATTTCCCCGCCTTTGAAACGTGAAAAAGGTGAATGATTGTGAGGATTTCGAATTAAAATGAATCGTTCTGAGAATCCTAATAAAAACTATCTAAATAAATTCAAAAATTCTAAATAAAATCCGTGTTAATTTCGGTAACGACTTTTCGACAAATGAATTTCTGATGATCGTACAATTATTCTTTTTTTATTTTGTAAGCATTGAACTGAAGGAATCAATTAAGGGAGCTCACTCCTGATGTTGTTTATATCAATAATGTTTTGAAACCTTTTTTCCATTCACTTAGAATTGAAGACTTTATGAAATTGTAAAAAGAAATTTATTGTTCCGTGTGCTTTTAACCCAGTAACAAGACATTAAAATTTTGACTGGAGATGGAGTTCTCTGGAGTTTTCCTTGATCTAACATCAGGACCTTTTTTTTTTGTTTCAAAGCCCTAACTTCCTAAAGTTATATCAAGGTTTTTTGAAAACTTGTCAAGTGTCTTTATTTGACTTATAGAAGACATTCATGAAATAAAATGTGGGGGTCCGTATTCAAAATTCTTTTAGCCATTGAAATGGAGAAAAATAGAGAAGTTCCGAAATCTTACACAAATTAAAAATGTGACGAGGGAGCCACCTTAACTCAACAATGAAATAGACATATTTCTATATAAAAGGAATATGCACTGAAATATCGATCTCTTGCATGCACTTATCCTTTGAAATAAAACAATAATATAGATGTATACGTGCCAATTTATACAAAAGGAAAATAATATCAATATTTTATTTTTTGGCGAATTTTCCCTTTGAAACAGATAATTGACTGACGTACAGATTAACGCCTTTTATTCGATATGTGAATGGCAATTAAATTGGATATGATTGGCGTACGATTGATTGACAGATAACATCCAGATCGTGCACATTGTTTGGTTAGGCCGTTTTATGAAACGCGCAGGTGTTTCGAATTTCGCTGTATCTTTTAACTTCTAGTAGTTAGAAGGATGAGTAAGCAATAATATGATCATAATTTTAGAATAAGATAAAAACTAGAATTACAACATTATTGTACCACTCCTTTGCTAGTTTTTGTTCCCTCAGCATTAATAACTTGTCCTTCCAAATGTAACAACCATCTACAATACAAAAAATACCGAAATTACATGAAAACAATAAATTTGGTTTTGCTGTAAACGTGTTTCAAGGAGTAAACTCTCATCAGAAGCATTCAAATCAAATAATATGGAAAGACATTATTCAATATACCTTTCACTTTAGAGAATAAGCGCTATATATGACAGGATGAAGGATAGAGGACGTTTTGTTAAATAAATTGGTAATAAGGCATATTACCATTCAATTTTACTCAATTGATGATCCCACATCCATGACATGTAATAAAACGGATGTAGAGGTGCTCGACATCTAGCAACCAATTCCGCTCAAACCGGTGTTAGGGGTCATCTTGAACTTACTGTGAGGTAGGAGCAAAGGTCGTTATTGAAGACCTAATGACGACTTCAAAATGAAGAACAACTATAAAAGCGTTGTTTCGTGGCTTGTTTTTGTCATGTTTTTGTAGAGACTTTGTATTTTGTGTATTTACTCAATATCCCCATTGATTATATGTTTTGCATGTAAATGGGTCTTTTTATGACAAATAGAGAAATTATATTGTTTTTTTCTTAAAATGAAAAGGGTCATAAACAGCTCTTTCAAAGTGAAGGAAGCAAATTTTTGCTTAGATCTGAAAAGAACATAATTTTCTCACGCAAAGTATAAAAAATACACCAATGTACATTATCTTTATATAGATACATGTATAATATTACTGAAAGTAATGATTTTAGATTCTATTCTAGTATTAGTCCTAACCTTAATTTTTTCCTCATCATTCGAGGTGATACACGTGTAACTCTATGAATATGAACATCTGCTTCATACATTTGAAAATGAATACAAAGTCATAAATAAAACTGAGACATTCTAAAGACAAATTCAAACAATAGTTTGACAAGATAAACAGAAGTATAGAATATTGACGTATAGTCTAATAGTTGTAACAGCGATCCTATAAAAGGTTTTTTTTTAGAATATCATGAATATAAATCAATTTATCATGACTGGAGGCTCTATTTTGAAGTGACAAAATAAAGCGAAGTTACTTGATAAGGATGTAATAGATATCAAAACATTCTTGAATCTAGAGAACACGTTTGCTAAAACTAGGAGACACAGCATTTTTATCAAAAGTATTAAACTGTTATTTTTTTCAAATTGAAGAATTTTGTTAACAACAAAAATGCATTTCCATCTCGCACATCTGTCGTTAGCTGATTATGCCTTTTCTATTTCTTTTATATTGGTAATTTGTTCTCTATTGGCCTTATACATATTTAGGATTATTGATTTAACAATGTTTCGATTTGATCAGCAGAAAAGAGACATAATTTGTGGAAATGCTCATTATCGCTTGTCCTTGTCTTTTTATAAATTTTAGGTTCTTGGGTTATTGGATATGGTTTCTTTCTATTGATTTATTCACTTTTTTTACCTTTTTGGGGCCATTTAGGGCTTGCTATATGATGTGAGGTTCCTCGCTGTGTTGAAGACCGTACTGTGACCCCTAGATGCTTTTTTGGGGTCGTTTTAACCTGGATATGAGATGTCTCCTTGACATTTACCCCATTTCCTTTCTTTTTCATATATATCGAGAAACCATTTTTAAGTCACTTCGTTTTTTTATATCATTAGCATACTACAGGTGTTTCGGAATTTCCTAAATCAAGTCTTATGGAGCAATTTGCCGAGTTAAATGCTTTGTGTCCTCTGCCAATAGACTATGCATAAGTTCTTTTGTTTTCTTATTTTTGTCTTATAATATTTAGTTCGATAAATACAATCCAATAATGTTAATATTGATAGAATGTTCTCAATTAATGGCTGATCGCGTCCCCCTTAAACTAGAGAATTAGGCTTTTTGATAAATGTTCAGTAATTGCCATCCGCTGCTGACCCTGCTTCGACATTTACGTAATAGATCATTTACGTTTAAGACTTGGTTGTATAATAAACGCTGAACGCACACAATATAACAAAGGAATAGGAAGGTGACTGAGATGAATAATAAATAAAAATATACTGTACTATCTTCAGACGTCTTTTGACCTTGAAGCTTGTCGTGGTTTGTGAAATAAAAAATTAAATGTGCAGTCCAAATTCTCGCTCCATGAAATAATTGTCCTACAAATGTGTACTGTAGCAAATGGCTAAATATGAAGTGTAAGACGAGAAGGAAAATCTTTCACACTATACGGTGAGCCTTGCTGAATACACTGGTAAACGAATACCGAAGCAAGAACGAGGAAAGGGGGGACTCTGAAATCATAAATCCAAAATCACGGCAATTCACATCTAACACGAATTCAGACAGTATGACAAAGACAAAACAAATAAACAAAAATGAACATTTATGATTGCTACATCTACTTGTCGCTTAACGCATCACGTTAGTTCTTTAACCTGTGATAAAATACAAAATTTTATTATTATAGATAAAATATATAATTTTAACTTTCGTTGTCATTTTATCTTTAAATTTAGTCATTTTTTGGGGCGGAAAAATTTCTGATAGGAGATTGCAGTCTACGTAAAATGAAATCATTCTTTTTAAATTAAAGCACGAAATATGTGAATGTAGCACTACATTTTACTTAATATAGTGAACCATTGTCTTAAATGGGGGTAATAATAAAATAACCGAACAGAGTTGTCAAGAGCCAAAGTCTTTGAGACAAAAAGTCAAATCAGGTGGAGACCACTGGCGAAATTGTCGACCGCAATGGTCCTGACTTGGTACAGGCATTTCAAAATAAATGGTGGGTTAAATCGGGTTATGGCTAGCCAAACCTCCCCTTCCATTGCAGTAGTGTCCGGTAGTAACACAACAGCAATTGCAATTGAAAGTTCTTAGACAGTTGAATGAAACGAATTTATATAGGTTTTAAACCTGTTTTACGATCCCTTTGATTAATTGTACTTAATTATCATGTATACTGTTTTCTTTACTATATTTAATAAAAAATAATCAATAAAAATGTTTACACTAATGAAATGATCATCTCAGTATTAAGTAAAGAAAGAATCTTGAATCAGACTTCGGACCACAGCTTCAAATTTTTCCACAAGGGACTGATATGTAATAAAGAACTTTTATTATGATCTTATCGGACGGAAGTTTTTGAAGCCTTTATTAATAAGGTTGTCACGGAGATAAATATGTATATAAAGAAAGTCTGTATAATTTGTGCTAGCTCTCGCGTAACAAATCAACTGTGAAACATACACTCATGAGCAATGACAAGGTGGAAAACGACTGTACATGTTAGGAAAATTGATAATTAAAATCGTCCCATTTGTCGTAAATTTTGGTGCTGAGGTGATTATTTTCGGCAAATTTGAGATGTTAGTCAAAATAATGATGTAGATCTAGTGGTTTCTATTGTCTCCATTATATCTAGTTCTGGCGGATATATTAAATTGAACCATGTAGCAAAAGATGCGTTATTGATCGTAAAAACATTATTTATAGTTCCATAACTGAAATTAAAGGATCAAGTCCATAACTGAAATTAAAGGATCAAGCATCTTTTATTATATATATTTTTGCGATTCCTTGAAGAAGTCCAGTCTCGTAAGAATATACAAAAAGGTCTGCATAATTAGTGCCCATTGGTGGGCCAACTTACTGTTGATGAATAGCATCTCCTAATGTGACAAATACATTATTAATTAGAAAATAAAGCACACTGCACACCTGTTTTTCATAAGCTGAGGAAATGAAATGGTATTTATGTACAATTTTGCCCTCTAATATCTTTTGGGAGCAATTCATATGCCGTCGATGGTATATGCATTTTCTAAAGACAATTTCGTCGTCCACATCAAGAGCAACTTTGATATGTAAAGATCTATTAACGTCGCACCTTTTAGTACGTACACAAGATCAGATATTCGCATTCCACAGTTTGGGGATTTCAAAACATGACTGTTCGTTTAAAAGATTATGTTGTGCACACCGCAGTAGCCTCTTTTGTCAAAAACAGGAACCACGTTTGATATGTAATATTGACCTTAATAGGAACAATAAAAGATATTCACATGTCACAGAATCTGGATTGAAAAACTTGACTATATGATTAAAAGATTATGTTGTCCACTGTAAGAACTTCTTTGGCTTACAGCCTTTTAGTAGGGCTGCATAAAATATTCACATGCAATCGAATTGAGAATGTCATATTTGAAGCACGCTCGGTTGCTGAAAGCTATTAATGTATACATTTTATAGATAATTCATGAAGTAAAAATTTTGATACATTTGCCTTTGTCAATTTCATTTCCTTTTTTAATGTTGTTTATTCTAAAACGCTATTCAAAAATTATTCATTTTGTGTGTCATTTGCTTCTTGCATAGCTGTGTCCTTTTCCTTTGAGATATCTTGGTTGTTTGAACTGTATCAGGTTTACCAGGTTTTGATTTATGGTCTTTATTTTTATTTGATCTGCAGTGAACAGAAAGTAGTTGTCGAAATGGCCATTTAAAGAACCAAAGCTTACAATAACTAACTTAAGGTATTTTGTTATTTGTTTAAGTTAAGGGAAATCTTTGTGTTTAGATTGGCTGAAAATTTCAATTTTAATAAAATCCTTAAAAAGCGTTGTGAAGACTTTTCGTTGTGTATACTTGTATGACGCATCCATGGGTTAAAAGACAAGGATGTAGCAATGAAAGGTGCTATAGCTAGGACCCGTCTTGAACTTTCTCTGAGGTATGAGTAAAGCTCATTGTTGAAGGCCTCAGGGTGACTTCAAAATGAAGAACAATAATAAAAGCGTTCTTCCAATGCTTTTTACGGTGAATTTATAGAGAATTTTCTTTTGTGCATTTACTCCATATCACTTCATTGTTTACACTGGAATAAAAATATGTTCCCCCATTTCAAAATATCTATCACCAGCAAAAATAAACTCTTTTTTTTAACAAAAAATTTGGTGTTTTTGTTTAAGCAAATAAAATATAAATGTGAGTACGAATTGCGTTATAAGGAATATTATTAACTTTTAAGATGTTTCTGACTACGGGGTCTTATATATATAAAGTCTTGCCATGAGACGCCAACAATTCACGATAAAAAGCAAAACTTTTCGTGACTTAAAGAGATTTTGATGTTAAGATTTTTGTTTGAAACTTATATTTATTTGAAAACTGTAAACTGTGGATTTTATTTATATACCTTGATGTGTTATCTAAAACGAGGCTGACAGACCGTTTAACTTGACGGGTTTCTGTCGTACTAAATTAATCTTAAATTATTGTTGCATCATTGAAAGTAGTATTCCGTATTAATAATCTATGAGTAACAAAACTATCATCCCTTAATCATTGGAAAATATTTATACCATAAATAAATTACTAGAATATAAAACATGTACGTGATGGAATATTGATAAAAAAAAACAACGGCAATAGAATACCGGATAAAGGGGTGAAATAAACAAAATTCGAAGTCCAAAGACAGTGCAAAAACGAAAACACAGAAAACAATGACGTTAGACACAAAAATTATGATATGATATTGTTTGTTTTATATACCAGTATGATGCCATATGGTAAAAATCTAATTGATGGAAGTTAATGGGAAAAGTGTTATTACAGATAACATTAACAAGTCCCTAAACAGAAAGTCGGCTTTTGATCTTGCATTTCCCTATAAGCATTACATTAGGGAGTGGCTTTATATGGAGTAAAACAAGAACTGCTTAACGAGTATTGATGTACTTAAGTCGTTTTTTATTCAAGCAGTTCACGTGCACTTTTACGTGCTGAACTTCTGAAAAGAATTTTTCAAGGGCGATGTTGTCAATATATTTGAACCCCTGACATTATATACAATATGATCAAATATGTAGCTTGCGTTCAAAACAATTTTTCTTTTTCTCGTCATATCTTTTCTTGAAGATATTTGTTCGCTGTGGACTTCATCTCAAATGAACTTTCAAGACATCTTTTGGTAATATCGTACAGTAGTTACACCTTGTGTTATGCAATGAAGAGATATGGAGTACATGCACCTGAGACAAAGTTTCTACAAATACACGGTTTAACAAAGCAATGCAACAACGCTTTTATTGGTGTTCTTGTGACTTCAACAATAAAAGCGTTGTTCCTTTGCTTGTTTTTACCATGTATTTGTAGAGACTTTGTCTCATGTGCATTTACTCCATATCATTTTATTCACCATTCACTCTTTATCCGTGTTATCTTGAAGTCAATATGGGTTTGCCACAGCAAGGCTTTTTGGTGTTGTACCGGTTAATTTTGTTTACCAAAATGTACCGTTTTATATGGAGAGAACAAATAAAATCAATAGAAACAGAAGGTCTAAAACAAATTAACAATTGAAAATAGAAGTGCTCCGACTGTTTCATTCAGCAGGATTAATATTCTTTGAAACTTGGTTCATTTAAACCCGTCTTTAACATTGCTTTCGGAAGATACAGCAAAACATAAATGTGTAATTTATACAACGCTAGTAGTTTTATGTACGTAGATGAAAAATAAATGTACTACTATGTATATAAATAAAACAAAATACCAAATTAAATAAACAGGATAACAGTTAACAGCTACAATGGCCGGGAACCACAATTACATGCTACAATTTACAAGCGATTTGCACTAGAAAAACAATAATGAAAACAGAGACAACATGAATAACGATAGGAACTCGCGATCGGGATAGCCGGACTTGGTTTCGGCACTAGCAAAAGCCAGTCGTACGGTTAAACCGGTTTATGGGTACCCAAACCTCCCCTTTCTCTATCCCGTTTCCCTATAGTATAATAAACATGCGAATAAAACCCAATACAGGTAGACTACTAACTCAATGACCACTATCCTGTAAAAGAAAAGCACATGACAAAACGTAATTTTGAAACAAGGGTCAAAGAGTGCTCGCCACTAAATTGCCGGCTAGCTCAAGGAATCTAGTCTGCTGGTAAAACACTGTCGCTCTTCGGAAGAAAAATCAAATTCAAAACTCCCCTAAGGTTTTGGAAAAGAGTCGTCATATCTTTCAGTAGACATCGTCAGTATCAGTGAGAGGCCAGTATATATGTAGAGTCTTCAGGTCACTGGAATCCAAAGCCAATTTAACGGATTTGTTAACGAAGTTTATATACTGGGTGTCAATTAAAAGGGAACATTTAATTTTTTAGATTGTTTTCCCTTCAAATAACAATCTTCAACAATTGTAACTTCCAATTTACTTGTTATTACACAGGCTTAAATAAAAAAAAAATTCTGCATGACTGAATTTTGAAACCACGACACCCACAAGACATGGCGTGAATTGAACAAGAATAGTGTACTGACGCGAATTCTCGCATGATTCTTTATCGCCAACTTCAAAGCTTAACCCCGTGAAAATATTTTCCCATCTCAATTTTTTGAAACCGGTTTCCATTTAATCCATAAAAGATATGAACTTTCACCATTACCTTTGTTGTTTCTCAAATACCTTGTTTTCCCATTAACATACATTACTTTAACGTTTACCTTCTCTAAACTACGATGAATCAGTTTGAAATTATGTCAGATGCTTCTGTAATCTTTTGAGAACATTAAATGTAACTTTTAAAATCTTTTAAAATCAAATTCACAGTAACTTCTGTATTTACTTATTAGATGTTTAGAATTTAAATTCTCAAAAAATCGGAATTTTTTGACCGATTTTTTTACATTCAAAACATTGTCATTTTTGACAAAGTCCACCTCTAAGAAATTGTTTGGCAAATTTGGAACTCAAGATTGACGAATGAGGCATTTTCAAAAAAAACTTCGTCAGGGTGATTGCAATGTTTAGACAATTTTGGCTTTATTATCTTAACCATTTAATCAAACGTTGGTGGTTTGCCAAATTATCAAACGTTGACTAGAAATGCATGGTTGCAAATCTTTAACAGACACTTGGCTTAGTAATTTAGCAAACAAAAACTCTTTGGCCCGACATAGAAGATATCTAAAATGTAAATATCAGGTGTTGCGTTTTCATTTGCGCCCAGTGTATTTATTTACTATTAAGGTATCTAGGGGTATCAGTCTTCATTTTTTTCCATTTTGGCCTTTTGTTTTTAATTCAAAGAAGCTCCGAAGTACTTCAGTTTGAAATCTTTGATCCACATGCATTTACCACGTTTTCATTTGAAAAATTATCTAAAAAACAAGGCCATATAAAAGTGGTGCTGATTTTTGTGGAAAAACACACAAGGGAGATAATTTGATAAAAGAATTTTATGTAGAAATCCGTTGAGAAATAACGTTTCACATTTAATTTATCTCATTTAAAGCGTATATAAAATAACTTTTTTTATTTTCATATTCAAAGAATGTTATGTTTAAAAAAACTTGCAAGAATGAACAAAGTCTTGAATAGATATTTAAATTTATTCACTTTAATTTCCATGTACATCCTTTAAGGTTTTATTTGAACTTTTGAGCTTAAATGAATGGTTACCTTCAAGCTTTCTTCAACATATTGAGAAATAAAACACCGATGTTAAGAAACAGAAGATTTAACGAAATTCTATAATAGAAAAATTCATAGACTGCAGAGAACTTCGATCGATGTTATTCGTCTAAATTCTTTCAAGCAAATTGTTGGTATTTTTGTACTTAAATGTAAACAAAACACTAATCATCAAACTGGCAGTGATATAAATATCCTGTGAACACGGATTCCGGAAGCCTGGACACTGATTTTTAATTTCCTTATATCGCTTTTGAGCTCAGATTTGTGTTAATAAATGTAGTATCGCAAACAAAAATAATTTAGTATTTAAGCAAACAGACATTATTAAGAGGCAGATGCTATCTCCCGCTTGTCTCACAACAGTGGTAATTTCCGATAAACAAATCGTATTACCAAAAGAAAAAACAATATTAAATTGAAGGTCTCAAAGCAGCATGACAAAAATAAAGTATAAAACGTCAAAGATTCTTTATAGAATGATCCCATAACAAAATAACTCAAAAAATCTTACAGAGAATAAAACCTTCTCTACAGTATTTACTTATGCTGTAAAAACTGATTATTAATTTGTCAGTACTTCGATACTGACGCGAAAGCCGATTTTATTTGCAAAGTTCTGTCCTTAGCTGCTTTTGGCTTTACTTTTAGATTATATTAGTTATTTGTTCATTATCAGTTTTAAGCTTCTTTGAGTTGATGGTCTTCCAAACGTTTAGATTTTATCTGCACTGAAAATAGGTTGTCGAAATGTGCATATGCAGAAACTAAATTCATAGTAACTTCGGTATTCAGTTATTTGTCCACCGAGCAAAAGTATAACTCTCACCAAGTTATACGCTGCGTTCAACACTTTTTCAAAGAGGTGCTGCTTTAATTTTCCAGACTTTTTATGCCATTTTCCTTTTTTCCTCAAAATTCAAAAGGAAGAAAATTACACAAAAATACAAAAGTTGCATAATCAACAGTAATTGCGTTATGCTGTACCCGTTTTTCAAGGGGTCACCCTTCATCAGTAGCATTAGAATCAAACAATATTGAAAGACATTACCCTAAAGAAGTCTAAAAAAGTACTCATTAGCAAAAATATCGAAATAGGCCGAATCTAGTTCCAATGAAATCCATCGAAACTAGCCTTAGAGACCGGTCAAAATTTATTAGGGCATGGGACCCGTGCAAACCAAAAATTTTAGAAGAAAAAAGTTGCGGTTCCATGGTTACACAAATAAAGAAAAATTGTCGCTCTATTCTATTGTGCTAGAAAAAAAATAATTTGGTGTCCAATTCATGTAATTAAAACAAGGATTAACTCCCTCCATCGTAGTTTTTCCCTTAGCTATATTTGATATTGCTGATTATTCGGATTTCGTTTGGTTTTATTCATTTTAAACATTTTTTGTTGAAATTATGGATTTCCTTTGTTTGGGTTCTAGTGCTGCTGATGAGGAATAAATTTCCGAAATGGCCACACAGCTTATGAAAATCATTGCAGTTGTAGTTATCATATGTGTTATGGTCTCATGTTTATTTAATCCCTATGCTTTCGTAAAATATTACTTCAAATGAGAAATTGTAATTGTTTGGTGATGGGATACAAAATTTTTTTAATTGTAACGTCAAATAACAAAATACCGAGGTTATTGTGAATCTGGGTTCTGCATATGCGCATTGCGATAACTTCTGTCTCATCAGTGCAGATCAAATCCAAACACTTGGAAATCCATGAACCATAAATCAAAATGATTATTCTGAATTGGCAAAGTATGAAGAATTATTACCCTAATTTGCTCTTTTGTGGTATAAAAAGCAAAATACATATAAAATGTGACAACATCATAAGTATTGTATTCAAAAAAGTTACAATAGAGGAGAGCTATCCACTTTTATAGTTGACCATCCCAACAGTCAGACATGTCTGACATGAAAAACTTACCTTGCGTTATATAGAAATTTACTGTTTTTACCAGAATTCAAACCCATTAAAATACTACGGCTTCATTCTTTGTGTGGTACTCGGTAGATGTCCTTGGGACTGGATTTGGCCTCCTATTTCGATGTTACTTCTTTGCTTGACTACTTTTAAAAAAGGTTTTCCAAATTATTCGATTTTAATGCTGCTGATTAGAGGTTACTTCTTGAAATACGCGTACAGCATAACGAAATTTACTGTTTCGTTTTTTTCCTTGAATTTCGGTATTTGTGTACTTCCCAAACCCATAGTGTTTAAATCTTGAGTAACGAAGAAAAAAATCGAAATCATATGTCCAACTTTTTATCTGATTTGGTCATTAATGGTGTGAAAAGTGAATAGAATATTTAAAGGAAATGAAAAACAAATGGAAATTTTGTTTGAAACAGTTACAATTTTGAAGTTTACCAATTTCTATAGGTATTTATCAAATACTGATGATGTCTAAATCCATTCACTTGAGTAATGCAAAAACAAAATTGAAATTATATGTGCAACTATTTATATGAGCTGGTCTCTTATGGTGTGAAAAGTAAATAAAGTGTATACTGTTGCTAAAACAATTAAGTTTTTGGTTAAAAGAGTTACAATTTTGAAGAATAATCAATTTTTATAGTTTGTTATCCCATAATGATAATATGTCTAAATACATTTACATCATTTACATATGTACTGGAGGAATGAAGAAAAAAAATTGAAATTATATGGGCTTCTTTCTATTGAATTTAGAATTTTCTGGCATGAAATATACGTAAAATGTGTAGTGGGTAAAACAATACACAATTTTGAAGAATAGTGATTACATACAGATAATGTCTAAATCCAAATACATGTTCCATGGTAATGCACAAAAGTGAAATTATACTCAGTCTGGCAATTATTTATTAAATTTGGTCTTTCATGGTGTGAAAAGCACACTAAATCTATAAATTATGTATATCAATTAAGATTTTCTATGAAAAAGGTAACAATTTTGGAGAATGACCAATTTTTATAGTTTGTTATTACCTACATATAGTGTCTAAAGCCAAATACATGTTCTATTGCAATGCAAAAATTGAAATTATATTGGCAATTATTCATTAATTGTGGTCTTTTATGGTGTGAAAAGTAAACAATTTTTTTTTAAATGTATAAATGTATAAAGTAGGCATAACAATTAAGATCTTCTTCAAAAAGGTTACACATTTTCTATTGTTGGTAATCCCATATCGATAATGTTTCAATCTATACACCAGAGTAGTGCACAAAATTGATATTATATGTGCAACTATTTATCATATTTAGTGTTCTATTGTATGAAAAGTAACTAAAACATATACAGTAGAACAATTAAGATTTAGGTTTAAAAAGTTTCAAAAGAGGAGAAAAGGTTATATAAATAGCTGGTAATCCCATACCGACAGTGTATAAATACAAGAACTGAATGCAAAAAGAAAAAAAACATAATACACATATAAGTTTTTGTCTTTGCATTTAAAGATCTTATCTAAAAATGTTTAGGTCCCATGAAAAAAACTATGGCCCCATACCCTGACTCTTTGAAAAACAATGTATGTCATACTGCTGTTTGCACCAGTCCTATGCTTTGATAAATTTTGACCGGCCCCTTATTCAGTCAAATCATAACTTCAAAAGCATAATATTTCTTGACTTTCATTCCAATACGCACAATAAATTGTCTCCCCTTAAAGTTTTTCCTATAAACCAACTCAATAATATACAAAAGTGACAACAAAATTAGATTGACACAGATATCTAATACAACCATTTTGTTAGTTGCAATACTAGATAATTAGACTGCCACTGAATAATTGCATTCATGGTTAAAAATCACATTTCTGTACATGTTAGTAGATAATGATAATTTGCTTCTATATTATTACGACTGTTGTCAGTTAGCAATATTTGAAATCTATGATTATATTCCTATTTGCCAATTAATGTCAGCCTGCTGTCAGATGGATATCCATTATCGCTTCAATACAGTTAATTACGTAATTATTGTCTTTCTGGACTTGATTCTTGCTGTTAAACATATTGCTGGTGATCTTTGTCTATTATTACAATGCTGTTTGGAGAAAAAGGGTTTAAATATAAGTACAAAGAAGCATTCAAACAATCAACAACACAGACAAATGAAAAACATATAAACTATAAATTAAAATAAAAAAAATGTTTGAAGTTTGGGTTGCAATAAGGTTCCGTTCTTGTACAATGTAATCAGCAGTGTTGTCAAGGTAAACAGTTCTCATTTTGATAAGGTGATTTTATTTTAGTGAAGATATGACCATAAATTGGTATACGAATTTTCACTGTCTTGTGCAATGAAAAATTGTATGCATCTTACTTTTCTACAAGCCAAAGCGATGCATGGGAAATGACGATATTTAAATATATTAATTTTTCCTGACTTTAGGGGATTTAGATTGAAATATTAATTTGAAACTTCATATTCTCGATTCATGTGAATATTTGAAGCCTATGTGTACTATTGTGTACCAGGTGCCTAAAGTTGGAAAAAAGTAGAAAATTTGAAGTTTCAATACTAACTGTGATTCATTATTCTTTTTAAATTGATATGGGATGATCATTTCTTTTACTACAGCGACCTTTCATTTGCAATTGTTGTTGCGTTGCTTCCGGATACTACCGCAATGAAAGGGTAAGTTTGGCATGCCATAACACCTGTTTGATAAAGTAACCGGTTTAGCCTATCATTTCATTTGAAATGCCTGTACCAAGCCAGGCATTTGCCGTCTTCAATACTCCGGTGAATTTCCACGTGCTTTGTCTTTTTGTCTCTTGGACTTTTGGTCTTGACAATTCTTTTCATTTTGGTAATTGTGTTAATACGCCCATTGAACGAGACTGGTAATTCTGATGAACTTGGCGAGTTCCTGAACTTAAACTTGTATCAAGTAAAAAAGGGAATATTAAAAACGTCTATCGAAATTCAATACATTTTAGGAAATATAATAATATGCAATTATCATCAATAAATTACACATAATTTGTAAATATTCATACTTAAGGTGTATTACTTGATTAAATAATATAAGTAATAGATTATTCATAAAATTAATATTATATTGTTACTATAGATGCCCGTATGGTGCCTTAAGGTTTAAAAACAACCTTATCAATAGACTCATCGTGACTCCAAGATGAAGGGCAACAATAAAAGCATTGTTCGATTTACTTGTACCAAGTGTTTGTAGTGATTTTGTTTCATGTGGATTTTTGCACTGCTAATTAAAAGAATTCCCCGAGTTGAAGATGTATGCTCTTAATTGTTCTATGTTATGGTGTACTTTAACATGATATAATATCTTATATGTACACTTTGTTCTATTACTATTATCTGAATTTATGTAAATTCTTAAACCTAAGGTTTAACTCCCTCCATCGTAGTTTTTTTCCTGAGGTATATTACCGATATTTCGACTTTCGTTTGGTTTTTTTGCACTTTAGACACTTTTTGAGTTTAGATTTCCTATGTTTGGGTTCAAGTGCTACTGATGAGGACTTAATTTCTAAAATGACCATGCAGCTCATTAAAATTATTGCAGTTGGAGTTAACAACTAAGTAATAGTCTCATGTTCATTTACTAAATATCCTTTCATAAAATGTTGACAAATCTTAACAACAATTAAAACATCTGTGTAGTTATAAAACATTCAGTATATTGAAATATAAACAGAACCCCCGAACTTCAACCCACGTACCAAAACATTCTTATTGTGATTAGCCATCCACTATAGATCACATTCTTAGTGACACTGCTTTGTTTTGTGTCGTTTTAAGGATGATCACTCCTCAATGATGAATGAAAAGATATGGAGTAAATGCACAAGAGACAAAGTATCTAAATGTAAAAGTACATGGTGAACAACAAGCAAAGGAATAACGTTTTAATTGTTGTTCTTCTTCTTGAAGTCACCATGAGGCCTTCAACAATGAGCTTTGCTAATACCTCATAGTATGTTCAAGATGGACCCTGGCACCGGTTTGAGCGGAATTATTTGCTAATTGTCGAGCAACGCTAAATTCATGTCTTCATTGGTCATGGGTGCTGGATTGTCAACAAACATTAATTAAACTGACAAAGTGCTCTTACAATCACTGCCATCCTTTACCCGACAAAAGCACTAGTGTCTTAAGCTAGTGGACGATTACAACATATAAACTAACACAGGGCACTCATCAAGTCGAATGTAAGAAAACTTGGCATAAAATAGTGAGATGCGGGCACCTTAAACAGGAGGTCAGAATTACATTTTGAAATTACAGAAATAAATGCCAAAATTTGAATTAACAAAAACAGGATAACAGCAAACACCTACAATGGCCAGGAACTACAATCACATGCCACAATTTACAAGCAAACTCCACCAGAAAAACAAGAATGAAAACAAGAGACAAACATAAATTATGATAGGAACTTAGGATAGCCGGACTTGGTACCGGCACTAGCAAAAGCCAGTGGTAGGGTTAAACCGGTTTATGGGTACCCAAACCTCCCTTTTCTCTATCCCTTGTCCCTATAGTATCATAAACATGCGAATTTAACCCAATACAGGTAGACTACTAACTCAATGACCACTATCTTGGAACAGAAAAGGCATATAACAAAACGTAATTTTGAAAGAAGGGTCAAAGAGTACTCGCTGCTAAACTGCCGGCTAGCTAAAGGAATCTAGTCTGCTGGTAAAACACTGTCGCACTACGGAAGAAAAATCAAACTCAAAACTCCCTAAAGGGTTTGGTAAAAAGAGGCTTCATGTATTTCAGTAGACATCGGCAGTATCAGTGAGAGGCCAATATATATGTAAAGTCTTCAGGTCACTGGAATCCAAAGCCAATTTAACGGATTCGTTCAGAATATCTCGTCGATATCCACTATTACGTCAAGAATATAAGTTGCGTCCAAGTTTTTCTGGATTATTTATCAGTTTTTGACATTTTTAACAACATTTCAATAAAATCGAGGATGAGAAATTCCCTTTGCAATTAGCTGTTTGTGAGTCACGTCATATCTTCTGTAAAAATTCTTAAGAGGGCAGACTAGTATAAATAAAGAATTTTGCTTGCCGACAAATGGCGTTATCCCTTTTGGGGCATTAAAATGACATTTTAAGCTGCATGGCTTCTGTTTTGCATGTTTAATTATTTTATTACAGCCAATTTTGCCAAAAAATAATACAATGTTCATTAATTTATGCATTTTTGTCTCTATGAAAAATGACAAACACATGGACCATCTTACAAAAAGCAAGCAAATCTGACCGTCTTTCGATAAAATTTAACAGAAAGTTACAGTTCAAAGGCCGAACGCAGTACTTCAAAGAGATGCATTTTTCAAAAATAGGTTATGTGTTCCAACAGAAAATGGGGCTATTTCATACCGTCATCCATCTTCCCTTTTCGTGATTTTTTTATTAGGGGACCTACCATCAAAGTTGTTTACCATATCAACACAAAGTTATCAAATATCTGTTTCGTATTCGAATACAGAGTGTTCCTTTAAAACACAGATAAATCCAGTGAGTTCCGCATGAAAAATGTTTGGCATTGATTATGCTTTCCAGCAATAAAAGAAAAACTTACTTGCCATCATTTATCATGTCCCATTTTATAATTGACAATCCTCGATTTTATTTATTTCATAAATTCAGTAGGGGACAAGCAGAGCTAGGGAAAAGTTTTGGTAGTCTGCCTGCTAAAAGTATTTAATAATTTATGAAATCTGTAACCTTGTTGTAAAAGTTTGGATGTGAGAGTAAGGTTACGCTCATAAAAAACACCAAGGGTAGAACAAATGCGAGCAAATCGTACAAGTTGAGATATATACACCCCGTAGGATGGAGCTAGGGGGACGTCGCTGTCAAGAAAGGGGAAATTAGCAATAGTAAAATCAAAATCATCTCTTTTATCATAAACTTTAGTTTTTATTTTACCAGAGTCAATGATGATACTTAGATCCAGAAAAGTGCAGTATTTAGAATCATTGTTTGAATTATTAAGTTTCAGTTGTTGTGGGTAAATGGTGTCAACATAAGCTAATAACTGCGGATTGTCAATAGTAAGGATATCTTCAATGTACCTGCTATTATCATTGAAAATAGAAATAAGTTTATCACTATTTGGTACAGTTCGATTTTGTAGTTTTTTCATGAAATCCCGTTCGTAACAGAACAGAAAAAGATCTGCAATGAGAGGTGCACAATTAGTACCCATGGGGATTCCAATGACCTGATGATAAACAATTTGAAAGTATGAATAGTATATTCAAATGAGAAATTCTCTTACGAACAAGTACACCAGAACGGAAGAGATATAGAGAGCATACATCTCTCGCGCGGGGAATCTTTTTTCGGATTCCACCCTGCAGGAGCGACAAACACCAGTCATAAATTGTGAATGAAAAGATATGGAGAAAATGCACATTAGACAAAGTCTCTACAATTACATCTTTTTTATATAAAGGATTTATAATCAATATTTTAATTTATAAGAATATGGATCATACAACAATTTAAGCAAAAAATATTGATGGGTCATTGACGGCATTTTTTAGAAATTTTGACGGAAACCGAACTTCTTTAGACTTTTCATTTACTAGTACTTTGCATTAAGGCAAACAACCTTTCAAATGCAACGAAGGAACATCAAGAATTTCATCAATTTTGTCAGAAAGCTTTTAAAGATGTAAACTATCATATTTTGAAAAGAAAAGTTGGGGTCAGTGTGCACAATTTTTTAATGCATCATGAGAATTCTGAAAGTCAGGGAAAGTTTCAAAAACCTGGGGAATGACCATCCTTAACCTGGTGTTGGAATGCTGTCTTCTTAACATTTACCCATTTCCTTTCTTCTCCATACTTAAAAATACTACAAAGGTATCAAAATATACAGATCAAAGGGATTTTATGATACTAAGAAGGATGGGCAAGTCTTTGGTTTCGACAAAAACTCATAATCGTTCGAACATCATGAAGTTCAGAATGAAAAATGAGTAGTAACAAACGAAGTAAATATAGCAAAAAAAATTAAAACTGAAATAAAAATAGCATGAACAAAATTGAAAATAATATTTAAGCAGATTTATTATTTATGTTAAAATGAGATACAGAACATATTGCACAATCTTTCTATTGTTATTTTGAACTATATTCATTGTAATTAGGGACATTTTTATACGTCAGCGAAATATCAGCTCATCAACTGTTTGACATATGTGTCTCATTACTATTTCTTTTTCTTTTGAAATTTGTCAACCACCGCACACTTGTTGATTGCATTTACATTTGATCGTTCTATCAAATGTCGCTTTTAATTAGCTCACAAATGATGGATGTATATGTGCATTGATATATATTGCCAAGCTAATGAGCAAATCTAGAAATTACTTTCATCAAAATGAATCTCGTGTGGTTCAGTAATTTTTATAAGCAACATGGCTAAAGAGTCTATTAAAACAGCAAGTGCTAATGAGCATCAGATTTTTTGTATGTTTGTGTAATGTGCTAATATGTAAAACCGTAGCGGGTGATTAATTACGTTAAAGCATGTTTTAAATGAAAAACAAGTGTAAATGGGTTAGTTAATTGGCATTAGTACAAAAATGTATTTTATGATATTGCTCGATAAATGTCAAGCAAATATTTATTGATTAAACATTAGCATTTCTGTCTTATAAAACAACGACAGGAACAAAGCGCGAGTTTACAAAGACAAGACAGATGACAAAAGATACTACACATACACAAAACACAAATGCAACACTAAAATATAAAGCACTAACAGTGTGAACAAGAAAAAAAAGATTGTATGCAAAGCTATAAAGAATACATATAAAATCCATATGCTCAAAACTTTAAAATGACTAATGTGTTCAGTTACTAGTACTTGGTTTATAGTCGTACATGTAAACAGATCTTAACATCGCTGTACAATGTTAAATAATACACGACTGCGAATGGACATAGACCGTTTGCAACATTCTAGGCTTTTCCGGATATTACGAAAATTTTAACGTCTTCTGTTAAGGATGTTCGCTGGTCATATTTATGTATTTCTGTCAGATTTTCTGACTTCTCTGATTTTGTCCATTTAAAAGCTTAATATTTTCACCGTCGGTCCCTTAATTTTTTTCCTATTATCCACTTCTATACATATTTTTGGGCATTCTGACAAGATTTTATTACGTGGTGTAATTATGTCACATTCACTAGTGGATAAACATTGCTACTGTGAAACATATGAAAAAATAGAGGAGTTCAGTTTCCCGCCATTTTTTTAAACACTTTTATTTCAAAAACGACTTCGGTAGCCTGTCTTTTTTTCACTTTAATTACTTCTTTTTAATTTTCTTACAAAAAATCAAATTTTATTAGTATCCTTTAAATTTTAAAATTCAGCAGCAAGCATCCTTAAACCAATCTGCCTTAATACATAAGAATATCGATGAACAACATTTGTTGATTATCTCTTTGTGCCACATTAGCTATATATGGTCAAACGGAAGATAATTCAACATTTCAAAAATAGACCAACACAAACAAAACTGGTTCTCGATTATGCAGGATTCTCCGAAAGCTTTGAATTATCGAATATATAAAGATTCTTTAGAATATGAAAATTATTTTAAAATTTTGGATGACAAAAATATATATTTATTTTGTAAATTTAGACTCTCAAACCGTAGACTTCCTATAGAAACGGGTCGGTGGCAAAATATTCAGAGAGAAGAAAGAAAATGTACGTTATGTGATTCAAACGAAATTGGCGATGAATTCCATTATATTTTGACCTGTTCGGTACTTTCTGATGAAAGGAAAAAATTAATTTCACGCCATTTTTATAACAGACCGAATATTATAAAATTTCATGATCTGATGAGTAGCAGAAATACTTCAACTCTTAACAATTTATGTAAGTTTATTAAAATAATTAATGAACGGGTATCTCCCTAGGGTAACTTATGTCTGTTTTTGTATTTATATTTGTATTTGTCTAAATACAAAGATGTATATAGTCATTAAACATCTGTGATCCTTCGTATATTATTTACTCTGTTGTAATATTGTAATATTATTTATATGCATTTCTCTGTACCATTGTTGTATGGTTTTATGAGAATAAAGTTATATATAAAAATAAAAAAATTAATAAACAATGAAAAGATATTGCGTGAAAACATATGAGACAAAGTCTATATAAATACATGGCAGAATCAAGCAATTTAACCACGCTTTTATCTTGAAGTCACAATGAGGCCTTCAACAAGGAGCTTCGATTATCCTTTTAAAGTAAGTTAAAGAGGGTCCCTTGTTACGATTTGAGAGGAATGCATGGCTATTTGTCGAACACCGATACATTTACATTTTTGATCAATGGATGAAGTGTCGTTAACAGGCATAAAATTAAACTGGCGAAAGTCTGCATCAATTACAAACACCTTTTATAATGAAATTAAAGCTATTTACTCCTTTTGATCATATTTAACGAACTTGGTACACCAATATAACACATAGATATTTCAAATAATCCACATGTTAATTTCTAACTGCAAAACATTTAAATGACCAATGAAAGCGTTGTTCTATTGCTTATTTAACATTTATTTGTAGTGACTTTGTCTCACGTGCATTTACTCAATATCCTTTTAGAGCTTATTTATTTGAACTTAAAGTTCATAATTGTCGAAACAAAAGTGTATGCAAGTAAAACTAAATTATCTTTTTTTTTCAGGTAACCCTTCATGCCACATCCTTCACCTTGACTGCTATGACTATAGATAGGTACCATGCAATTGTACATCCTTTAAGCTCGATGAACTGGAGAAACAGAAAAATATCAACTATAACGTGTGTGTTAGTCTGGGTTGGTAAGTCATTATCATTCATATATAAATGTATATCAAAATGATGTTTTGTTGCTTTATTGTATTGTATTGTAACCTTCATCCTTCAATAAGGTCTTTATTACGTTTATAGACACCAAACATACACAGTTAACAGTGCAAAATATTTCCAACTAGCCGAGGATAATGACATATATGGTTTTGTCGAACCTGATAAAAATCTTTTTTTAAATATTTTTGCTATTGTAGTCTTTTACCCGTATATTCAAAAAAAGAAAAAAGAAATAGGTTTCTGATCATTTTTTTCCTGTTATCAGACTTTAAAACGGGCCCACTTTGGTATTTTTCAGCATATTTGCAAATGAGGGTAATAAAACAATTATCGAACAGAGTTTTCAAGAGCCAAAAGTCACGAGACAAATATAGGGAAGCCCAACAACATGCCTATTTTCAACAGCATTAGAATTAAATACTTAGTAATATTGAACTTCATCATCCAAAAAATAGTAAGAAAGAATTGCTCGTTCCCAAAGATATCGTTCTGATGAAAACAATCAAAAACCAACGTTGAAAACATCATGTAAATAGAATCTAATTGAAATCTAATATAAGACAGAAAAAAAAACTTTTTTCTTATTTAACGCTCTAATCATATTCACATTTTGGAGAGAAATATATGTTTATATTCTGCTGAAGTGAAATATCCAGGTAAATCCTGCAATTTGATTGGTTACCTTGACAGGGGATATGAGACCGTATCCCCGTGGTAGGAAAATCACAATTTTTAAACGATTTTAATAGAAAAATTATAGCACTTCTAGCAGAATATAAAAAGTTATTCGGGCTTCACAGGGGATACGGGTTCATATTCCCTGTCTGTGCCCTATATCCCCTTCGCCTAACGGCTCAGGGGATATAAAACACAGACAGGGAATATGAACCCGTATCCCCTGTGAAGATTCCCGAATAACATATAATCTTCCTTTTGAAGAAAAACAAATACTGGTATTTTAAGAGAAACTTTTTGAAAGATTTGAAAATTTAAACTTATAATTATTTCGGACGGAATATAAAATGTAAAGAAATCTGCAGTATTTAATAAACAATGAAAGGATATGGAATGATTGCACATATAACAAAGTTTAAGTTTGAAAAATATATCGAAATTGCAGAGAATTAAAATTTTACACACACACACACACTTAAATACAGTTGAAGCTTTAGAAATCCTGTACAAAACCGTCAAAATTTACAGAAGAAATGCATAGCATATGAAGCTGGATTTCAAGAGTTGTAGTTCAACATGCACAATTTCTTTTTAGATATCTTTTTTCTTTCTGTTTCTGATACTATTATTTTGTTTTGACATCTATTTTTTGTACTGACAGTTGGATGTTCACTTACTTTATACTTTGCATTCACAGTGTCCTTTGTAATATCAATACCGTATGCCCTGTATCACGAGACCGTGGTGGATGAAGAAGATAATCTTATCTACTGTCAGGAGGCGTGGCCAAATGAAACCATAGGAAAAGTTGTACTTATAACAGTAACCGGAACCAACTATGTTATACCATTACTTATAATCCTGGTATGTTACTATACAATACTACGAACCTTGTGGGAAGGATACAGACGAAAGGTAATTTAATTTAGTTTTTTTTAGTTTGTTTTTAGGTGTTTGAAAAAATTCAGATAAAAATATATGCACATGCATATGATAATCATGACAGAAATGGAGATGTCCGGTGGTCTCGAGTATTCGGGTTCTAGAGCTTTTCTTATGAACATTAGGAAATTCCAATGGACGATCGCAGGTCAACCGAACACTAATGTATCGAAAATTAAGAAAACAAATCGTTACTAGATTTTTTACCGTGTATCTGGTAAATTGTATAAAATTTCGATTGATCTTGACCAATCCTTCAGTAAAATCAGTGATGGTCGATTCTTACATCCTTTGGTCGTTGCATGGATACGTAATGAAAACTCGTATCTTTCTATAAACATATTTATCTTTACCATCATACTCAAAATGCAAAGATTTTTCATTTGTTGCTATAAGTAATTTCGTTTGAATTAATTTATGAAAAAAGATCGATTCAACATTGCTGAACTGTTATGTGTCAGCAGGATAGGCATTTCTTGTTGTAAACAATGAAGGGATATTGAGAAAATGTACTTCAGACAAGTCCCTACAAATACATGTTAAAACAATGAAATGGAACAACGCTTTGTTGTTGTTTTTCATCTTGAAGTTACCAAGAGGCCTTCAAAAATTAACTATGCGCATACCCAATAGTAAGTTCAGGACTGACCATAGCACCGATTTGAGAGAAGTTTATTGCTGGATGTTGAGTAACGCTACATTCTTGCGTTTTCATCCATGTATGCGTTATCCATTGTTATCGTCAACAAACATAAAATCAAATGGCAAAGTGTTCTAACAATCGATGTCATCCGTTGCCCGATAAAAAGACTATCACAACACTTAAAAAACCAAAGAGCACTCATCAAGTCAAAGGTAGGAAAACTTGGCAAAATAAAATCATAAGATGTGGGCGCAATATACAAGTGGACAGAATAACAATTAGACAAAAAGGTGCAAAAATTGAAAGAATGACAGTGCATCCATGTGAGAAATTCTCTCAATTAATAGTACCTCATAACTATAATATATATAGAGCATACATCTCTCGCGCGGTAAATTTGTACATGTATCGCCTGTCAAACATTGAACATGATAAATATAAAATATATACCTATTTATACAAAATTCAATCTTCGTTCCCCATCATTAAATCAACAGTTTCATCTGTAAAAGAATTATCATGATATTTGTAGTGCAAATATGATTGATTGATTAGAAGTTTTTGTGAAATTCTAAGGAGTATTTCCCTTTTGCATAGCTTTGTCCTTAACTGATTTATGCTTTCCTATTTAGATCCTATTGGTAATTTGTTCTCTATTAGCTTTTACAAATATTTTGGTTCATGGATTTCGGAATGTTTTGATTAAATCTGATGAGACATAAGTTGTCGAAATGCGCATATGCAGAACTTAAATTCACAGTGACCTCGATATTTTGTTATTTGATAGAACTTTTGTTATTTTGTATGTATGGAAAACTTTGATATGTACATGTTTATTCACATACAACACTAAGTATATTTAAAAAAGATTTTCGTGATGACCATTTCGACAACTCATGTCTCTTCAGTGCAGTCAGATCAGAACATTTTGGAAAAAACATAAATAGAAAGATATATGACAGAGGAAAATCGAGATGAAATAACAAATTGAATATATATGTAAATTCATGAAATAACATTATAAATTTATCAATTTTTGCGCCTGTCCCAAGTCAGGAATATGTTGGTCATTGGCTTGTCCTCGTTTTCTTATAAAATTTTAGTTTCTTGATATTTGGGTTATTGGATGTGGTTTGTTTCCATTGATTTATTCACTTTTTTACCTTTTCGGGGCAACTTAGGGCTTACTGTATGGTGTGAGGTTCCTCACTGTGTTGAAGACCTTATGGTGACCCCTAGATGTTTTGTTTTTGGTCGTTTTAACCTGGATATGGGATGTTGTCTCCTTGACATTTACCCCATTTCCTTTCTTTTTCATATGTTTTGAAAATATCATCAAAAATGTTCATTTACATGATTCAACAATTCCAACAATTACGTTAATAATGTAATGTGACGTCAATTGTTTAACCTTGCAACAATCGAATATATGGAGTAGTTTTTAAACATTCTTCAAATTCGCATATCGGTACAAAATGTTTAAATTCATTAGCAATTTCTGTAGAGGTTGAAAAGTCAAAATGCATAGATTGCTACTCATGCCATTTGCTAAAGGCAATGTTATTTCTGATGGTCTTACTGCAAGAATTACAATAAACAAAATCTGACACAAAATTTATTGTTAACTTTGTTTTCAGAAATGAACATTATAACAACATAACGCAAAATTTTTATGTCATAATTTTGAAACATTAAAATTATTCTTGTCTGTTTTAGAAAGGACGATCTATTAACTCAGCAGTGACAGGTGAATCACAAATAAAAAGGAAGAAGCGAATGACAAGAATGGTGGCAGTGATTATACTTATGTTTGCATTGTGTTGGTTCCCTGTACATGTTCTAAATATCTACACAAAACTGTATCCAAGTTTTCCGAAAACTGAGCTAATGTTTTTGGTTAAATTTCTAGCTCATACACTATCATATGCAAATTCTTGTGTAAATCCTTTCATATACGCATTTCTAAATGACAGATTTAAGAAATCTTTTGTCAAAACCTTTCCTTTGATGAGTTACTGGTTCCCGTGTATGCGAAATATCATTGAAGAGCTGGAGCACACACGAGTAACAAATATGGTAGACCAGGCAATCCAAGCCGGAGCAGACGACAACGATAATGATCATATAGAGGAAAATTACAATCATATCCAAATGCAGAAAATTCAAGAAACAAGTCTTTTGTAGGGAAGTGTTTACTGTTAGCATGGTGCTAGTAACTATGGTACAAATCTATTACAAAGATGCCAAATGAAGACAATGACCTAATTGGTCCAGATTCGGTACACTCGAAATATTTAGAGACAGTTATGTGTAATGCATAGTACTTAATATCAGAACTTCATTGCTTGAGAGTATCAATGCAAAGCTTTGCAATTTAATTCGCAATTATAATTAACACGTTGCTCATCAAAATGGTTGTCAACCATTTACGACGTTCAAACGAGATTCACGTCTGTTATAGTTATGTATGTTTATTTATTTGAGAGTTTTTGTTTATGTAAAACTTTTAAAGGCAGGACTTTTAAGTATCAAGTTTCCAACGATGTAGTACGCATGGAATAGATATACAGTTTCCTATAGAGAACTTCTTTTCCATCATTACATCCAATTTCGTTCTTGCAAATCCTATTTTCTACTATAATATACTAACGGTATTTATGTTGGTCACTCATCACGTTTTTTATACATGTTTAGCGTTCAACATTTAGCAAGTGAACACCGCTGAACCCGTGGTAGGTACTGTTTTGCACTTACTATGAGGTAATTGTGTTTGCTCTTTGTTGAAGGCCTCATGGAGACTCCAAGATGACGAAAAACAATGAAAGAGTTTCATTTGCTTTATCTTACCATATATTTATAGGGATTTTGTTCCATGTTAATTTATTCCATATCCCTTTGTTTGTTCAATAGAAGATTTTTGACAAGAAAATTATGAAATTCCTAATATTCCTTCGTGATCGTTTTAAGGAGTAAATCTGCAATGCAATATCGATGGCAAATCTAAAAGGCTTCGATTTCTCGAGAAAAGTTCAAACGCATGTTACTCAAAATTGAGCACACTGACATATTATTTATGGCTCAAAATTATCTTTTGAACACGTTCAATGGACCGTTTATATAAAATTCTAAAAATTCTGGACATGAAGAGGGGTTCAAAAAGTATATGAGATAGGGTTTTGAGATATTTGCATGGATGAATTCATGTTCCAACAAATGCAAAGACATAAATACAAAAATGAATCCATCGACAGTAGTATCACAAAATTTGTCCCGAAATGTGAAATGTTAAGTTCAAACATTATGAAAATTTCACAATTATATAAGTAACACCATGTAAACTATGCTTGCTTGTTATCAAACAATCAAATGATACGTAAGGATCACCGAACTAATATTCCAATTATTTTACAAAATTGAAAATTTCAATGTGATATTTGTTACACCGTTTTTTTAATTATCTGGAATACTTAAATTTTCCTTTTCAATATTTTTAGCAATACAAATAAAATGGTAGAGATCTCCCGTATCATCCACAGTCTCCCAAACTTAGTTGTTGACATGTTTTTGTTTTTTTCTCATTTGTATTAATAGTAATTCACCCTACACGAAGTAGGGAACATTTTATTTTTAAACCTTTGCTGTATTACCGTTATTCTTATGGTTGTTTCTATATAGTTTGGTAAACTTGGCTCAAGTCTCGAAATTTTTAATATCGTGACTACTGCTATAAAAACAAGGGAAATGACAGGAAAGTAAACGTGCTCAGCACCAGAAAGGCTTCCTGGAAGAAATCACAACCTGTAGTATTGGAGTTTGATTTCGGAGTTCATTTGTAAGTCGTTTGTATAGCTACAAATCTTTATATTTTTACTGATACATATGAATGACACTGATATTTTCGTGAGTTCTGGTAGTAAAATTTCCATTAGTGAAAATGCAATAATGATGTGAATGAGAATTGATATATATTTGTTTTAGCAAGTGCATTTTGCATTGCCGAGTGTTTTTGTTGTATGTGACATATAAACAAGGAACATAACAAAACGTGAAATAGGGACCTGGGTGGCAGAGTGGTTTAGGTAGTTTGATTACGCGTACAATAACTGCAGCCTATTCCCTCTACATTGTGAGTTCGCATTCCGCTTTGTTAATCACAAAAAGGTGCACTCGGCTTTCACAAAATAAGGTATATCAGTTACCTTCCCAAAGTCAAAGTTATCTCCGGGTACTACGGCTCCTTTCAACACTAAAACTGGCCGCTGCAATATAGCAGAAATATTGCTAGAAAATTGCTTTAAACCCTATAAAAACAAACAATCTAAAAAAGAAAAAAAAACGATGTTATCTCCACACAAGTTTTTCTGATGTTGCCATTGTCCTTGGATTGTACGTTTTCGCCTGATGGTTCGGTTCTTCCTTACTGTATTATTTAATCAAAGCACAAAGGTCGAATGATTTGTTCTTAAATTCTCTATGGATTTTTTTTTGTAAACTTTCATTTGGGATGTTTCGTTGCTAGACTGAGACTGATTTTATTTTGCAACTTTCAATATCTGAATGTTTTATTTATTTTTTTTTTAATTTAGGTGTTTATGCATCGTATAATATCTTTCCTTAGCTGGTTTTGGTTTTCCATTTGATTCATTTTGTTATTTGTTCTCTATCTGGATTTCTTCAATTCCTTGACTTGATCTGCACTGTAGAGATATAAGTTGCTGAAAGCACCATCTGCAGAATATTTACAATAAAGCTAGTATTTATATATATAAACATATAACATGTTTGTTGAACACTTGCTTACCATATCTTTTCCTGCATAAGACAAGAACAAGCTTTAAACAGAGAAGTGTAAAAGAGAAAGAGACCAAAAATGAAATTTGGGACATCAATACAAAAATGTGAGTTGTGTAGTATTTGGCAACTTCAATATACAAACAATATATTAGTTATATATGTTTTGTTTTTCTGCCTTTTTTGTTTCTGGTGTTGCCATTGTCCTTGGATTGTTCGCTTTTAGATTGACGGTTCGGTTCTCACTTACTTTACCTATCAAAGTCTGTTGCAAGTAGTGTGGTCCCCTCTCCTACATAGGAATAATTTTATCAAGCTGCATGAAAATGTTACTACGAACAAATGTACCATAGTAATTGGTACAAAAAGTCTGTATCTTATTCTAAAGAATTTGTTCTGGATTTGCTTTCGTGAGAAGCTGACCCTTGGCAAACAGACTGTCAAATATTGGATGTAAGCTACCAAGATTGAGCAGTCTCTTGCGTACTTTGCCGTTCACTAATTTCTGTCCTCCTTTAAGATCACAAGGGTTGTTCCTTCCTTTTATCTATTGTTTTTGATCAGCAGCACTACAGAGGCATGGATTGTCGAAAAGACCGTCTACAGACTCGTAATTAGCATAACTTAAAAGATTCAGTCTTTTCTATTCTCTGTATGCAATTGCGATGGTTCGTTATTCCAGTGTCGATGTTTAATGCAATGTTAGGTGACATATTGGCAAAAGATGCAAAATATGGCCAAAATTTACTTATAAGTTCGAATCATTTTGTATTGAAGTCGTCAAGGTTTGGTCTTGTTTGTTTTGTTTTG
>MJUU01022177.1:86921-104310 GCA_002080025.1 Modiolus philippinarum
TTTTGTTTTGTTTTTTGTTTTGTTTTGTTTTTTTTTTCTTGTTTAATTTATTATGTCATGCCAATGTGCCATGTGATTTTGAATTCTAGGTTCGTGAAAATCTAATCTGTTACTAAATATTTCTTTTCTCAATTTACATATCTATTTTTGAATATCATTTAACTTCATGTAATGTAAAGAAAAAAACATCGCAAATATCACACGTAATTAGCTCGTGAAAAATTACATTAAATGTTTCAGTTGGCGGCAGTTATTTTTTTACTCAGGTTTTAGTACGTGTAAAAAATTAAACAAAAACATGATAATCAGACATGACATTAATTCAGAATGCTTTAATAAGATTTCCCTTTTCTCGTTGTATGCATTTGCATTAGGAAAATATTGCATGCAATGGTACTGGTTTCCATTTGGTATTCATGTGAGATTGGATTTTTCAGAGAACAAAGTAAAAAATGCACGTTAAAAGGAAAAAGAAATTAAAGCATGACTCTTTTTGCATTGCACAAATGCCAGTTTAGAGCAGTTGCAATGTAGGTATTCGAATGGGAAACGGTAATGCTTTAAAAACATTTCGAGAAATAGACAAAAAAGACTCCTATGATGTAATGTTGCATAGTAAATGAAGTTATTTAAATGTGAGTGGTTGTGTTTTAATTTACAATGTTGTTGAATATATTTTTAATAAACATTAAATATCTCAATGTGTTTATTGTTTTGATAACAGAATGGCACTGTTAAGCACACATAATTAAAATATTTTCTGACAAACACCATGAAAATCGGATTCCGAACATAACTGATATGTAAACAATTCGTATTGCCTCAATTTATCATATCAACAAGCAAATACTCTTCAGGCTATCACTCACATTTCCATTACATTAGTTTATCTAAACATCTCCCCCCCCCAAAAAAAAGAAAAGAAAAAAAGTTACAAAATGTAGTTACTGAGAGTTTAGTTTCAGCATATGGCCATTTCGACAACTTATGTCTCTTCATCTCTTCATTGCAGTTCGCAATGACACAAGGCAATGAACAAAAAAAATATATATATATATAAATCTGATACATACAAATAACCAATAAGATCAACAACTGAAAAACAACGGCGGTAGACTAAAATGAATAACAAAGTATATGTGAATAACATATTAAATTAAAGTCCAACTAAAAAATGAATAAAAACACCAGAAAATATATGACCAAAACTACAACATAGTTGCTACAAATAGGTGTATTACAAACATACCAATCAAACCTAAAGCGTTCATTTTGAACTCAATTAAAGGTGCTCCGGACGGAAAATATTTGTTGGAGTAAGTGTACTCGTGTATTCTTATAAATTATTCTTAAATGGATATCAGTCTACTGTCGACAAATTTTAAGTTTCGGTCCGAACTGTGCTTCAAGGTTATTTTTTTCCTTAGTACTTGGATGAACATTTTTCATCACTCTTTCAGTGTGTTCGACATATCGAAGTTTCTACCGGACACCAGCAGCATTGGTTTGGGAGGTTCGGCTCATTATAAAACAGATTCAATACAACAAAAATGCCTGTAAAAAGCATGGACTGTTGCGGTTGACAATTTTCCGGTCATTTCGCACCTCGTTTGTCTTTTTGCCCTTTGGATTTGGATTTTTGACAATTCTGTTCTGTAATTTTGTTTTTCTCTCACTTAAAATTTCATTCTCTCATTCCGTAATGGTCAATATAACTTAGAAAAAATATGAAACAAACGCATTTGTAGTGAGTTTGTCTCATGTGCATTACTCCCTATCTTCTTTTTCACCATGAACAAAATATGAAATTCATACAAATATAATATTGATAGTCCAAAAAAAGTGAATCAAAAATTCGATTCTAATGCTGCTGAGCTCCTGATGAGAGGTTACTCCTTAAAACACGTATGTAGCATAACAAAGGTTACTGTTTAATTTGCAAATTAGGTATTTTTGTATGTACTTTAATAACTTTAAAACAATATTATCCGAGGGCAAACGACTCGAACAATTATACTAGTGCAAACAGTGTAACAACGTCCGGAAAAGCAAAATGAAATTGAATATATTGGGTGCCAATGAAAACAAAACATTTGATTTTCAATAATTTGTTTTTTCACAATAAATAATTTTCAGTGTAAGACCATTTAATCAAATTTTGATGCTGTGGCAAAGTTTTAAAGGTGGACTAAAAACGCACAGATGCAACAAATTAAAAAGACACTTGGCTTAGTAATTTAGCAAATTAAAATTCTTTAGCTCGACAAAATATAAATATGAGATTTTGTGTTTTCATTGGCGCTCATACAAAATAAAATAAATTGTATCCATGGGGCACGGATGCCCCCGCCATACAGATATTGGCAAACAGGAAGTAGATGAGTGACAGACCTAAAAAGGGGAGACACGACACAACTCGTCATACCAAAGCTTCATACCAAATATCAAATCATTCCTGCATACACAAGCTGAGAAATCCTTGACGAAAGTTTCGGACGGACGGACGTACGGACAAGGGTAAAACTTAATGTCCCCGTCGCCTAAAAGCGGGGGCATAAAAATGAAAGGATATGGAGTGAATGTCAATGTTACAAAAACGCACTCAATCCAAAAAAAAAAACTCCAGTTTATCAAGGACAGTGCTTTAATCCCTGTCTACATCTTGATGTCGCCTGAGAGTCAGTATACTTCCATCATATTACAATTAAGTTGATATACGTATTGGCGAAATAGTCATCGTACCTGTCAAAAAAATCAAAGCTCCAATGGAGTTGACACTGTATAGCTCAGAAAATTTACACTCTTGTAAAATGTGTAGTCATCGAATGAACAGATGCATAGAAAATAAATAGTTCAAATGCCTAATTTGAGTTTGACAAATTATTCGACAAAGGCAAACGGAAGGCACAAGTTATATAGATCATTCCGTTATCGAAAAGCCTGAATTTCGTATTCATCTTCGTATTCATTTCGTTAAATATTAGGCAATACTGGCAAGTCTGTTACGGAAAATCAAAATGTTTTTGTTGTCATATGCTCATGTTCCTTTTGACAAAAAAACACGTGACAGGCGCGCTGAATTTTCTGACAGAGACAGAGCCTTTAAAACTGTGAATTTATATGCTGCATGTTATTATCATTTTCATATTATATCGTCACTTTTCGACTCACAAAAAATATGGATACACGCATTTTGAAGGAAACAAATATATTTGATCAGAAGAATATAGCTCAGTTCAGTGGACGTAAATACGCTTGTCCTTAGGAGTCTAGGATGATGTTTATTTCGCTGAACTTGATTACTCTTTATTTACGGACCCACTCTGACCTGCCGCTGGGCGTGGGGTTTCCTCATCGTTCATTGTATTAAATTGTATTGAAAACTAAGGAGTATCTCCCTCATGCAAAGCTCTGTCCTTAGCTGATTTTGGCTTTAAATTTAGATCATTTTTGGTTATTTGTTCTCTATCAGTTTTTAAACATCTTTGAGTTTATGGTCTTCCAAACGTTTAGATTTTATCTGCACTGATGAGACATAAGTTGTCGAAATGCGCATATGCAGAAAGTAAATTCACAGTGACTTCGGTATTTAGTTATTTGAAGATCTTATGGTGGCTTTGAGTTGTTATTACTCCCCTTTGGGTCATTGTCTCTTTGACATATTCCCCGTTTCCCTTCTTTTTTTCTATTTCTATGTTGATTCCGCTAAAAAGGTGTTGCCACCTTATAATTTACACAGTTTTATAGATAACTTCAAAAGCTGCTCTTTGAACCGAATATGATGATTCTTGTACCTAGACTGAACAATGACTGAGCCGATTTTAGGATTAAAGGAAGTTTGGTCTGACTCTCGCTTACGTGTGTTGCTTTTACAGACAATGTTCTCACAAACTGTTGGGGAAAGTGATTAAAATTCAATATCTCTTTATTTGTTTCTTTAGTTTTTGAATCCCTATTGTAATTACATTGCACAACTTTATTCACAACACTTGCAAATATGTCATTCACGTAAGAATTGACACTGAATAAAAATGTCAAAGACACCACTCTTGTTCACTTAGTTTAGGAACTAACCTTAATAATTCAGCCAAGATCTAAGATTTCTTCGTTGACACTTAAATGTATTGGCGATTTAAATGCGTCAACATGTCGATGCATCAATGTAATTTTGCGCATACTTGTGGCCAAGGCAAAATTTGACGTTTTAAACAAAAAATTGTTTTCATTACACGAAAAATTGCTACCAACCCTAGTCATTAAGTCATTCTGTATTCCGTTTGCAAATATTCCTTTTTGAAAAAAAAAGCCCAACTGTAATTTTCTTGCTGTTCCTTTATTGTTATCGTGGGAAGTTTCCTCTGTATAATCTCAGATAAAAGAAAAAAAAACTGATTGGCCCATAAGGACGCCAAGTCCAATGATCATCAAAAATTCATAAGGAGGCCGCGTCCAATGATCATCAGAAAGTCGGGCCTTTGAAGGCGTACGAGAGAATGGTATACGGAAAATTATTCGGGCAAGTATAAGAAATTGAGATTAAACATATTGTCCAAAGGGTAACACAAATACAAACTTTTTATTGGCTCGAGTTGTTATTTAAGCAATCGATATCAACGAAAAATGTTTTAGGTGGATGCAGAAATCACGTTTAAATGAAAACGTTTTTAAAGGTTATAGAAAATGAATGAATGTTTTATATGTGATGGGAAATCCGGCCCATTTGACCTTTTAGCGATGGTTTCATTTGCTTATAATGGAACATACGATAAAAACGTCAGATGTGTATACACAAAGGAAGCGATCTGTATTTAGGTCATTTAAAGTTTCATAACCCAGTTGTTGAGAAGCGATGATAACAATGCGTTTATAATAATTTTCTTAGTCAGAAATGTATTTACTTTTTTGAGTTTGGATTAATGCTTACTTTTCTGGGATTGATGTTATACAAATATGCTAGATGCTTTGTTTTGGATCGTTTTTACCTGGATATGGGATGTTGTCTCCTTGATATTTACCTCATTTCCTTTCTTTTCCATAAATTAACAATGAAGGGATATGGAGTAAATGCAAATGAGACAAAATCTCTACAAATACATGGTGGAACAACGCTTTTATTGTTGTTCTTCATCATTCATTCATAAACATGAATGAAAAAATATAGATCACGCATTTTCATTTATAGTTACAAAAATTGAAAATGAGTCAATGTAGAGTGTATACAAATGGCTGATGAATGGTGTAGTACATATGCATGTTTCGTAGCATAAACCGAAGAAATACATTTATTCGTTTTTCAGCTTTGGACAAATTAATCATCAAGCGCAGTTTGGTCATTTATAGCGGTTTTAAGGGCTTAAAACTTCTTAAAAGACTCCCGCTTCGCGATCGCATTTAAGAATTTTTAACGCTTTTAAAATCGCAATAACTGGCCAAATGCGCTTGATAATACATGTATATATTGTTATCGTGATAATGATAATAGTCCTGCGTCTTAACTACAGTAGTGTTAACATTGTTGAAAAACGACTCAATACTAATATGTCACTCTTTATATTAAGTAAAATTTATAACTTATTCTAAATTCTTACTAGCATATGAAGAAAGGATAACAGAAAAAACTTACAACACTTAAAACACTTACTTACTTGCTCTTTTAGTAGGCATGTTCTTGTATAATGTAACTACTCCCCATTGATATTTACGTCTCCACCAAATTGTATAAATTTTCTAGTATCATTGATATACCAATCTGCCCTATCGTGCATCGCCCGAAATTATGATATGCAAAAGGCTGCACTTTACCACAATATAAAGGATATAGTAACAGTGTTAATAGAGTTAAAAGGTCCTTGTCAATTGTAGACCTTTATTATTTCAAAATTAATCTTTTTACTCTTACTACATTGTGACAAATACGAAGCCTCCACCTACACAATAAAGGGGTGATATGGCTGACATATAAACTTTCAAATGCCAGTAATGATGAGCATCTACACAGGAAATGTCATTACCGGATGAGCTTGATTCGAACATATTCTTCTCTTGAAATCTTCAGTGCAGGAATAAGTAGACATAAATGTGAATACTTCCGGAAAGATTCCGGTAACTTCAAAGGTTAGATACAAGATATGGTAGGAACTGGAGAAGGAATGGATGCAACTTATATGACAAATAATACAATTGCAACCAGTTTTGTACATTTGAAGGGGATATATTCAGATACATGTTTATGTGAGCAATAAAGGTACGAATATAATTTTTGAATACCAGCAGTATCTGAAAATTTCTATAATTTACTTTCATTTCACAATGTTTACAACAGAGGTTAGTCATTGTGGACAATAAATTATTACCTAATCCATGCATTAAACATCAGATAATGCAAATAAAATACATAAATTAGTCTCCAGAGAAAATAACATGCCAAATATTGCATAATATGCTCCAAATGGTATTATATTGAATGATGCTTTATGCCAATATTAATCATAAAGAGTTTTGCTGAAATAAAAAAGGTGGAAATCGTGATGGCATTTATTTGTTGTAAGAATATCGCAATAAAGTTTACCATCCTGCATAGATCAGCGAGCAAAAAAAAGTTTTTGTAAAGTATTTAGGTATGCTTCATTCATTTTTACAATATTATGAAATTAACAATGGCCAAAGTAACATCTAAAAAATGTGATATTGGGCTTAAGTTTACAGAGTTCTTTTCTCATGATCGGTTGTATCTTACCAGAATTTAGTTTTTATAAGCTTCTTATTACAAAAATATAAGTATGAAAAAGAAAGGAAATGGGATAAATGTCAAGGAGACAACACCTCATCCCCAGGTTAAAATGACCAAAAACATAGCATCTAGGGGTAACCGTACGGTCTTAAACACAGTTAGGAACCTCACACCATATAGCAAGCCCTAGATTACCTCATAAGGTAAAAAAGTGAATAAGTCGATGAAAATAAACCACATCCAATATCCCCGAATATCAAGAAATTTAATTTTTATAAGAAGACAAGGGCAAGTCAATGACCAACATATTCCTGACTTGGGACAGGCACAAAAATTGCTGGAGGATTAAGTATGTTCATTTTCTATATCGACTACAAAATATCAAAAACTGAACATTTAGTAGCTGTAATTGAAACTTATTGATTTTCCTGCACTGAGGAGACAACATCAACGAAAAGACCTACAATTACCGAAAATCACAATTACATGTCACCATCAAACAGGAAAGTACACAAGAAAGGCAGCAATACAAACAAACGTTTACAAAGATAGTATCTTGGTGCACAGGCACTAGCAAAAGCTTATGGTAGGGTCAAACAGCTTTCCGGGTACATTAACCTCCCATTTCTATATATCCCGTTTTCCTATAGTGTGATAAACAGTACAAATAGAAACCAAACCAAAAACAAGTAGGTTTCTAACCCTAAGACCATTTTGAAAAAGAAAGAATAAGACAAAACGTGATTCTTAAAGATGGGTCGAGGAGGGCCCAAGAAGCCTAGTCTGCTGGTAAAATCATTGTCGCACTACAAAAAAAAACCAAAAATCAAACTCAAAACTTACCAAAGTATTTGGTATAGAATCATCGAAGTGTCGGACCATCTTCAGAACTAAATTAAATTCGATTTTGGTAATTACTTGTTCTATTACAATTGGGTCGATACCTGTACTGGTTCAATAATAGTCAAGATCTGGCCCAAAACAAACAATTTGAAAGAGCAAGAACTAAATCAAACTTCCAGAATTTTTACATACAAAAGAGTATCTTATTCTTGCAAAGCTCAATTCCAATTATTTATTTGTTTCATTTGCTTCACCGTCTTGTGCGATGATATTTATAAAGACTGTTGTTGAGCTTATTATCGATCTCCTGTATTCAAGCAAAGGACTGCAACCATTACAAAGGCAGTAAACTATATATATATATATAAAAAAAAAAAACTTGGCTTGTACTTAAGAGATCAGGATTTAGATTCCTGTTCTTCAACAAAATTAATTTTGTAACAAAGGCTATCTCGGTCGATTCCTCTGCTAGTTATCTGAGCTGAAGCGATATAAGTTGCCGAAATTTACAATAACTTGGTATTAATTTATTTGTTACCTCTCAGTCGATTCCTCTGCTAATGGACTCTTAGTCCCCAAGGGTATTCACCAGCCCAGTAGTCAGTACTTCGTTGCTGACCCGAAAACCGTCTATTTGTAACCTTAAAACTTTTTGTAACTTATGTTAAAAACTTAGGAGTACCTTCCCTCATGCAAAGCTCTGTCCATCGCTGATTTTTGCTTTACATTTAGTTCATATTTGTTATTTGTTGTCGAAATGCATATATGCAGAAACTAAATTCACAGCACCTTCTGTATTTAGTTATTTTGGAAACTTCTAAATACAGGTCCTCTGTTTGTCATATATAGTTAAATATAAACATAAATTCAAATAAAACTTAATTTTACAGTCAATTCGATATTTTGTAAACGTTTAATGCATTGAATGTTATGAATTATTCATAAATCTCATTATCATACGGGTTATATTACTCATTTTGTAACCTTGTACATGTAAATATTGCTATTGGTATATATTTTCTCGTCAAATTATGGCAAATCATCCTGTAATCCAAAAATGTGATGGTATTGAATAGGGACAGTTCGCTTTTGATTTGTGGTGGTGGATGTTGTGGATCACCGGAAGTGACGTAGACCGGAAGTGACGTCAAGGGAGTCACGTGACCGGAAACGGAATTCACGTGAACGGAAGCTGAAGTGATTGGGTTGCGCATGCGCATACGGAAAACCCTTTTCGGCCATATTTACCGAAAATGTCGTGTTGAAACAACACGCGGCCCCAGAGGGGTGTTGGGGGAAGGTATTGAAGCGCACAAGCAGCAGCAGCAGCAGCAAAGGCACTATCACCCTAGCACAGCAGCAGCAAAAGCACTATTACCCTAGCGCAGCAGTAGCAATATAGTGAAATGAGCACGCGAGCACAGCCAAAACCATACAAGTAAGCGACTCGTAACTCTTGTGAACGTATTAAAAATAGATATTTCACAAAATTAAACTGTATTTAAAGCTTAGCTAATTATAATTTTTTTTTCAGTCAAAGAATCTCGAATGGTGAAGACCTCTGGAATATACCATTGCGATAGCTGTAATTATTATTCAAATCGACAGTTCAATTTTCGACGTCAAAAGCAATCGGTTCATAATATAAAGCAAGAGATGGACAGACAACAGGATATGGAAACATGTCCAAGGAAAGCCATATTACTGAAGAATCAGACTATACCACCAGTAAAAGATCTGATGAAGAAGAACACTCAGACTCGGAATCACCATGGGATATAATAGTATCCAGAACCATAAATGGTAATCAGTCCGAATACGAAGAAAAGGTTGAAAAGTATATTGACGAAGGACATGAGGAAGATAAAGCACGCAAACTTGGATATAGATAGATGTCCCCGGAATACAGACATACAATGAAGGATACCCATTTCGATGATGTATTCTGGATAGATGATATGCGAAAAGACCCAGTGCACAGAAAGATAAAAAAGACAGCCTAGCGGTTGAAAGAAGAGGACTACGATACAAGAAAGGCCTGGAAGTATGCTGTAGATAACAACGGCAGTAGAATACCGAAGGAACAAAGGAGTGGAATTTACAAAAAATCGAAGTCCAAAGACATGGCCAAAACGAGAACACAGAAAACAGACGCTAGACACAAAAAACAATGACGCTAGACAAAGAAAACAATAACGTTAGACAGATTCAAAGTACAGAAATAGAAATCACATCATTCAAAACAAAGGACTCCAGTGAAACTGAAAGTGACATCAGGTGCACCGGAAGGGTAAGCATGCCCTGCTCTGTTAACAGCACCCGTCAAACTGTGAGTGAGTCAATCCAGGAAAATGTCAAAATCGGTAGTCCAATCCGGGAAGACGTGAATCTAGCTGAAAATGTCCACTTTCGTTTGGGATACTGACATGTCATATCTTTCAATGATGTTATGGTGACGGCAATAGAATTATTTGAGGGATAAAATTAATATAGGTTAAACAAATCCCTGACTAAGCAGCTTTTGGGACAGTGTTTTGCTCTGTTCAAAAAATCATTGTACAAACTACACGCTCGACAGTAACGAATCAACAGTGAAATGTACACTCCATAGGCCGGAGAGGTAGGAATATTGCTGCCAAGAAAGGGAAAGTTCACAATTGACAAATTAAAATCATCACGCTTGTCATAAAGCTTAGATTTTAAACGTCCATCTTCGTCAATGAACAATTAAAGATCTAGGTACGAAGCTTAAGTAGGGATAGATCTGATGTAAATACTCCTTAGATTTAGGATAATTAAGGGAAAGTACATCGTCTATGTAGCGGAAGCTGAAATTAAAGGACTGAGTTAAATGTTTTTGTTTTCTTTGTGTAAGCCCTTGTAAAAACCTGCCCTTGTATGAGTAAAGGAAAAGATCAGCTAAAAGCGGCGCACAGTTAGTTTCCATAGGAATCCGAATTCGACAAAAATATTGTCGATCAAAAATTCTAACATTATGATTACGTCAGTCTCAGTGTACTTCTTGTTTGAACCACTCTGGTTCTTAACAAATATTCTTGTCTTTCCATGTGACTAAATAGGTGTATCTGCGTTCTCCATTCTTAGTGCAGAAACATTGATGTATTAAATCTGCAATAACTGTTTTCAATTTATTGTGTGGCAGGATTGTATAAAGAGTAGAAAGGTCAAACGTTTGAATGCTATGGCAATGGGTAAGACTGGTTAAGGTCAGACTCCACTAAATATTTCCCATAGGCGGCCATTATAACGTTACCTGAAGTTCACTTTATGCGGCGATATGATTTTCTCAAAGCGGCACGTCTGTCAAATAACATATCCAAACGATGACCCAACTTTAAAGTCAAATAAGAAATTTCTATCGTCTAACCAAATTGGGGTATGCAAATTACCAATTTTGCCTGTCAGATCCTTGGGCATGCATGTAATCATTGAAGAGGCTTCAGTATTTTTCACATGCAAGGAAGGGCACTAAATCAAAATGCTGGTCAATCCGGAAATATGTCATGATCATTTGAGCGTTTTAAAACTCAGATATTGTCAATATTGACAATTATATTGAAAGTGAAAGTCGCATGGCTTTGTTTATATAAGTACTACTTTTGACTATGCCAGCAACTGATTGGTCATTCAGTAGAGTCTAACCTTGAGGATAGTTATTCAAGGAGATCTTGGAATTTTTAAGAATCCGCATTTGATAGATTTGATAAAAGACAGTATCTGTTTGATGAAGTATTGAATGATTACTGAAGACTAAAGATAGCAATGACGCCATGTAAAGGATCAAAAATTTACATTTGTCATTGGAGTAAAGGGTAAGTGCAGCCAAAACAATATAGTTACAGCCAGTCACAAGCCTGGCAAAATGCAGAATGACCTTTTCGCAGGTAATGAAGAAGTGAAAATGAATCGTGTTTGTGTCAAAATGTCCAAGTTGGTCTTTTTTAATTTCATTTCCCATGTACCGGCAGCAGGAGCAGCAATTCTACCACGTATAAGGCGCAGCAGTAGCAGCAGCAGAAGTCCAATCAACCTAGGACAGCAGCAGAAGTCCAATCACCCAAGCACAGCAGCAGCAGTAGCAATATAGTAAAATGAGCACGCGAGCACTGCCAAAAACGTACCCGTGAGTCGTGTTAGCAAACTCGTGAATATAAATATAAACTCGTAAGCAATATTAGTAAATCACGAGTTTTCTCGTCTGTCTCGGACGATTTCAATAAACTTGCATGCGAAACCAAATGACTTCATCTTCCGGTCACGTGACTTCCGCTTCCGGTCATTTGACACCCTAGACGTCATTTCCGGTCTACGTCACTTCCGATGACGTCACTTCCGGGGATCCACCACATCCACCACCACAAATCATAAGCGAACTGTCCCTATATACTACTCGTGATAATCATTAATATTGCACTTGTCCATCATAAGTATAATATGCTAACAGCGTAAATATAGTAAAAAGTACAAAACTCGTTGTTAATTGTAGACACTAATGACATTCCTCAATTCTTCTCGGTAACTAAAGCTCCAAAATAAAAGAATAATATAAATATAACTTCGTATGGTATTCTATTGTTTTTAAAGCAATTGATGATGAACATGTTCACAAGAACTGTCAACAATGATGGAGCTGGATTAGAACATATTTCTATACTGAAATCTACATTGCGAGAACAACGACACATGAATGATCCAAAAAGATCCTTGGAACTTCCATCGTTTAAGCCAACATAAAGCAGAATCTGAAGGAATAAGTACAACTTATTAGATAAATAAAACTTTTACAACCAGCTATATCCATGTAAAGGGGTAATGAAATCATTTGCATAGTCAGGTGAGTAATACAATTAGAAGTATAAAGTTTTGAATGCCAAAAGTGTCTGAAGTTTTTTTATATTTGAGTACATTTAACACTTAGATCAGAATTTAATCAAAGTTGACAATAATTTATAACCTCAGCCAGACATTACACATTAGTCATGTTAGTATTTAGAACATAATACAATAACTGGTCTCCAGAGAAAAACATGCCAACGACTACATAACAAGCTCCCGAGTTCATAATTTGCCCCTGGGTTATGTTTTCAGACAAGATTAATTACGCAATAAAGAGCTTTGTTAAACTAGTTAAAAAAAAATGGAAGTTATGATGACATCTAATCTATGTAAGATTTATGTAAGAATATCATACCAAAGGTTGTCATCCTTTACTATAATAAGTATTAATTTCTACAGTTATCTGTACCAATTGAAAAGACTTGGTATTATGTAATTTTCAAAACTTTACAAAATTAATAATGTCCACATAAACAAAGTTTAATAAACGATAAAAGGAAATTGAGTAAATGCACAATAGACATAAATGGTACTTTTCACGTTTTTTTTTTATTTTAAACTTTGAAAAGTGTATGGATCGTAAAACATCAAATGTTACTAAGTCAACAAAAACTGAACAAAACCTGAACAATTCAAAGTCTGACTTTGACAAAAATGAAAAAAAAATTAAAATATCCTTTGATCTAACTGGAGTTAGATTGCTGGAGTGATCCGACTCAGAGCTGGAGTGATCCGACTAAGAGCTGGAGTGATCCGACTCAGAGCTGGAGTGATCCGACTCAGAGCTGGAGTGATCGGACTAGGATCATACCTGCTAGAACAAAAAAAAATAAAAAAAATGTAAATATTAATCATCATTCTTGCCAGTATGTCTGTTTGACATCTTTTACTCATTTTTGCAATTATAACTTCCTCTACAAGGTTCGTTGAATTACAGCGAAGCTTTACACAGATTCAGTACACCACCGAGGATTTGAATGAAATGAATAAACAAAATACCGAAGTTACTGCTAACTTATTTTTTGCATATGCGCATTTCGACAATTTATGTCAAACCATGGTACAGCATAAGCAAAAATAGGATAACACGATGACAGAAAACACCTACAATAGCTGAAATACACAGTGGCATGTCACAATGTACCAAGGAACTGCACAAGAAAAAAAAACAAATAAAAAACAAGACAGACATAAACATCGAGTTGAACTCAGAACAGCCGGACTTGCAAGATTCAATAAATAAACTTTTTTAAAAGATCTTTTGTGATGTAATGCTTATATCTCAGTATTCATTTCTACAATTTCATGATGAAACCAAACCATGGAACAATGTTTTTATTGTTGTTTTTCATATGGAAAGCACCATGAGACCTTCATCAATGATGTCTGCTCATACTTCATAGCAAGTTCTACTTATAGTTCATAGCAAGTTCTGCTCATACTTCATAGCAAGTTCTGCTCATACTTAATAGCAATTTCTGCTCATACTTCATAGCAAGTTCTTCCCATACTTCATAGCAAGTTCTGCTCATACTTCATAGCAAGTTCTGCTCATACTTCAAAGCTAGTTCTTCACATACTTCATAGCAAGTTAATGACGGCCCCTAATGTCGAGCAACGCTACATTCATGTATCTTCTCTCTGTTCACGGATGCAGGGTTGCATACAAAAACTACAAATTTTGTTATTCTTTGGCTGACAAAAAAGACTCATAAAAGGTAATTACAGAAATAGAGCACTCGTTATAACTCATATTTTGCGACAATGGGCTTTAATCTAGGACAGTGAAATATTAACGAGTTCTGTTCTAATGATCGGTTTAATCTTGCAAAATTAGGTTTGGAAATATAGTTTCCACAACAAGAACTAGTTAATTATGAAATTTCTCACATCGAGTGAAATAGATTTTGCAAATTTTTGAATGCGAGGCTTGCCGAGTTTTTAAACATTTGAAAATTTATTTAACGATATGTGAGAAATTTCATAATTAAAGTGTTTAAGTTGTGGAAACTGTTTCTCTAATGACTAGAGGAAAAACACCGAGGATTGTGTTCAGAATAAATTTGACAGGAAACAACGGCAGTAGAATACCGAAGGAACAAAGGAGGGAAATCCACAAAAATCGAAGTCCAAAGACATGTCCAAAACGAGAACACAGAAAACAATGGCGCCAGACTTAAAACAATGACGTTAGACAGACACAAAGCACAGAAATAGAAATCACAACATTCAAAACAAAGGCACTCACAGTGTGAACTCCAGTGAAACTGAGAGTGCTCCGGAAGGGTAAGCATGTCCTGCTCTATTAATAGCACCCGTTACACTGCAAGTGAGGAACATATGTTTTCGAAGGATCTGTTTGGTAGCTGATTGGTTATTTTCGTTTTCTAACCCTAAGACGCATCCAATAAAAATCCACGGTACGTGTTACTTCTCTAAACCTCATACAGTACCATGGTAAAATTTTGAAATCTTTTAGAAATAGCCTAAGCACTCAAACATTGACAAGAACAAATCAGTACCACAAACATCACTAACGAAGACAAAACTAAATGATATACGAGACAATACAAAAAACTTAAGCACTTACAGTGTGAACTCCCTTAAAAACTGGGAGCGACATCTGGTGGTCCGGAAGGGTAAGCATGTCCTGCTCTGTTAACAACACCCGTCACACTGTGAGTGAATCATTCCAGGAAAATGTCAAAGTCGGTAGTCAAATCTGGAAGACGTGAATCTAGCTCAAAATGTCCACTTTCATTTGAGATACTGACACGTCATATCTTTCAATGATGTTATGGTGACGGCCATAGAATTTCTTTGGGGATGAAATTAACATAGGTTGAACAAATCCCTGACTAAGCAGTTTTGGGACAGTGTTTTTGCTCCGTTCAAAAAATAACTGTACAAACTACACGCTCGACAGTAACGAATCAGCTGTGAAATGTACACTCCATAGGCTGGAGAGGTAGGTATATTGCTGCTAAGAAAGTGAAAGTTCACAATTGTGAAATGAAAATCATCACGCTTGTCATATAGCTTAGATTCCAAACGTCCATCTTCGTCAATATACAATAAAAGATCTAGGTACGAAGCTGAAGTAGGTGTTTCAGTTGTTTCTTTAATCTCAAGCTCATCGGGATAGATCTGATGTAAATACTCCTTAAATTTAGGGTTATTAAGCGAAAGTACATCGTCTATGTAGCGGAAGCTGAAATTAAAGGACTGGGCTAAATGTTCTTGTTTTCTTTGAATAAGCCCTTGTAAAAACTTGGCCTCGTACGAGTAAAGAAAAAGGTCAGCTAAAAGCGGCGCACAGTTGGTTCCCATAGGAATCCCTATTGTCTGTTGGAAAATACGACCTCCGAATTCGACAAAAATATTGTCGATCAAAAATTCTAACATTTTGATAACGTCAGTCTCGGTGTACTTCTTGTTTGAATCAGTGTGGTTTTAACAAAATATGTCTGGTCTTTCCCTATATCTAGATAGGTGTATCTGCGTTCTCCATTTTTAGTGCAGAAACATTGATTGTTAAATCTGCAATTACTGTTAATTGTGTGGAAGGGTTGTATAAAGAGTAGAAAAGTCAAAAGTTTGAATGCTATGGCAACGGGTAAGACTGGTTGAGGATAGCTGTTCAAGGAGATCTTTAGAATTTGTAAGAATCCACATTTGATTCACTCCGCTTGTGGAGTAAGCTTTATTACAATAATTGCAGGAAATGTCACGAAAGAGAGGGAAATGTCTCTAGAGAGGAGAACAAATGTTTCCACACCGTTCAGGAAGTGTGTAAACTTGATATAAATTAGAGAAAAACTCCTTTATTACAAACACCTTACTATTTTCATTTTCTTTTTCGACCACAAAACACCAACCGAAAATGATGTAGTAGCTGTAATATATACTTATTGTTATTTATTTATTTTTTCTAAACTGAGGAGAACTTCGGCATTTATTTGTTCTTTTCTAATTCGGTCGATACCTGTACTAGAGGACTGTTAGTCCCCGACGGTACTTGCCCGAAACCAATAATTTCTAAAAAGTAAGACCTATATCTTGCTTTCAAATTTTCCTCTTGCATGCTCTGTTTCAACACTTAATTTGTCTTATTTGCTGCAGCTCTCAACAGCAGAAAATATAAATACTTACTTATTGGCCATTTTTTTTTGATAAGCTTCTTAATGACAAAAAAATGCTTAATTCTAATTTATTTTCGACTACAATAGAATCAAACACTGCATATTTAGTAGCTGAAATACTAATTTTCACTTTAGCTTGTCCCTGACTGTTACGTTAAGATAGCTAAGACTTTAGAAATTAGATTTTGATTGAACTTTCTTGACTTTGTTTCTGCTGAGTTTTACAATGTATGCAAATTTTTATGCATTTGGCTCCTCATAAGACAAACAATAAAACGACTAAAAAAACAAAAAATCGATACTTATAAGTTTTCAAATACAATTGCATATATCAACAGCGGACATCCTTTACAAACTTTCTTTAATTTTGCTTCAAACATATAGAAACATATAAATATACTAGACTTTATGACCAAAAGTAAAAATGTTGAGCCTTTTACCATTTTTACGTAGAAAATGACATCTTTAAAGACTTTTGTAGACATTATAAACGATGTCTTGCATTCAAGCGAAGGACTCCAACCATTACCGAACCAGCAAAGTATAAAAGTTTGACTAAAAAACCCACCTGAGTGGTACTCTTTATAAAAACAATAGCCAGAGAATGGACTAGGATAAACGAATATTTCCTCGTTTTATCCGTTATGGAGCCTAGTTTGTAATTGAGAGATCGGGATTTACATTCCTGTTCTTAAAAAGTGAATTTTGTTAAAATATATTTTGTTTTTAAAAAAGTCAATTTTATGACATAACAAAATAAACATAATAATGTGCTTCTATTCATTTTTTTTCTTAGGCACGGACCATTTGATTTTCG
>MJUU01022177.1:104475-128599 GCA_002080025.1 Modiolus philippinarum
AAAAAAAAAATCCCGGCTCACCCCCACCCCCCTGAAAATCAAATGGTCCGTGCCTTAATCTCTTGTAAAAGACTTGGCCTGAATGCTCAAACATTAAAACGTTGTTCTTTCGTTTTGATAAATTAAGCTTTTGCTTAATTTTGTCAATCCATAAAAGCAATTATAAATTAATTTTGTTAAAATAGATTTCTGACTGCTTTATTATATTTTCAACATAAATCAATCTTGAAAGCACGTCTAGGCTGACGTGGTATTCTTCTAAGCACGATTTGGAAATAATGTGTCTGTATTTCAAACAGCATAGGACAATATAAAACCGATAACTACTTTGTTTTGTTTCTTTTTAGTGCGAGTGGACCAATTAAATATCTTAATCGGACATAATCTTATATTTCTAATGTTAGCTTGGGAATTTAACTTCATTTAAAGTGGAGATTAATTGGTCTGATGCTAAATTGCAGCAATCCTTAAAACAAAAAAAAACCAAAAAAAAAACAGCCACTTTAAAGTTTATATTCCTGGACAAAATACTACATGCTGTTCAGGAACTTCAAATACAAAATCGTCTACAAACACAAATTACATGTCTTTATTCGCTGCTTTTGCAATTTCTTTACTTTTGTGGTATATCACACAGAACGGATCTTCCTTTTTTACCTTGCCATAGGCATGAAAAATTCGTAGAAGCAAAACGTTTACATTAATTTTTAGCTGAGTCTCCACATGTTTTAGCACATTAATTTGATGCATAAAAACAAACCATATCGGTAGATAACCTCAGTATAATGAAGCAAGATGATTTTACTTACTGTGCCGTCAACGAAATCAATATTGCAGAAATGGTGGAATGACACTCATTCAATGTATACATAGCTAAATTTCGAGTATTTAAAGGCAAGTACAAGTTGTATAAGTAATGGTAATATCAGACGCTGCTCAAGATCCCAGTGGTAATGTTGTCGCAAATTGTAAGAAATGTTGCAGAAAGTGCATTGAATGCAATTGTTTACATCTTCCAAATGAAGCTCTTTAACTCTACATTGTGACGAATGCGCTCACTCAAGCTACACAATAAAGGTATATTAAGGCGGAAATATATACTTTCGAATGCCAATAATGATGAATGAATATCTTTTAAGAGTATCTACACCAGAAATGACATCACTAATGCAGCAGGATTCAGATATAATTTTTACAAAAATATCCAATATAAGAATAACTAGACATGATTGCAAACACTTCTCAAAAACCACCTGGTTACTAACGAAGCAGTCATTGTCGGTAGACACGAAATAGTGTAGAAACTTCAGAAAGAATAGAACTTACATGACAAAAATGACAAATAATAGTAATTCGGTGTTCTATGTGAAGGGCGTATAAAGGTACTTGCAAAGGAGATAAGATATTAAGCAAGAAATAGAAATTCCTGAATGCCACAAGTGCCGAAGTTGTCTTTATTTACTTTTAATTTCCAAATGTTTAGAATATAATCAGTCATGGCGAGATTGACAATAATTCATGACCTTATCCAATCATTTAAAATGAGATAATGAAAAAGTCTTCAGAGAAATTAACGTGACAAAGATCATATACTATTATATGTCTCTTAACCATGCTTTTTAGACCAGATTCATCACGTTGAAATAATAAAAAGTGGAGATTGTAATGACATCTATCTTGTGTAAGCAAGATGCAAAAATGGGGATTATTCTTCACAGATCATCGAGTAAAATCAATATTTTTATAGTTTAAATTGAAACAAATGTATGATTAAAATCCTTGGAATTTTTATACATTTTTCCAACATTATCAAAATAAGAATATCCCCAGTAACTAGAGATGAGACTAGTAACCGGTTACTCGATTAATAGGTCGAATAGGCTATAACCGGTTATCAAATTTGGTATTGGAGTACTCAGCGTCAAAAATTATTTCAGTTGTTACTGTTAAATTTACAATCAGACATTGGTACTTTTATGCTTTTCTTGATTGAATATAAATAAAACAGGCATTTATGTTTTTCTTTATTGAATACAAATTAGAAAACAATCAACTGACAACTTGTGTACATAACGGTTGAGTGAGTAATTACATTAGAAATAAACAGATCATTTTAATTAGGTGTACCACTGATAGCATTAAAATTATTGTTAAAAAATGCATTTGTTTATATTGTGTATTTTGTAAAAATAGCTAAATACCAAAGTTACTGTTGATTTATTTTCTGCATATGCGCATTTCGACAACTTATGTCTCATCAGTGCAGATCAAACCAAAACATTTGGAAGTCCGTCGACCGAAAAACGCGTAAGAGCTGATAGAGATCAAATAGCTAAAGGGATTTGAATAGAAAGGCAAACATTTAGCTAAGGACAGAGCTATGCATGAGGGAGATACTCCTTAGTTTTAAACAACATTTTGTAAAATTTAGATATTGTAAGTAAAAAAAGAATGTAAAATTCGATTTTTTTTTCATTCATTTTCCTTTATACATCGGTTAACCGGTTAATCGGTCGAAGCGTTTTCCAAATAACCGGTTAGAGTATTTCTATGAAGTTGCCATCCCTACCAGTAACATAGTTATTTTACGAAAGGATATGGATTAAATGAACATGAGACCATACCTGGGCTCTAGTCCAAAAAAGTAAAGTAATCCGAGTTATGTTCTCATGATCAGTTCATTTAATTTTGATAAACTTCTCATTAGAAAAACATTAATGTATTCACTTTATTTTTAGAATTCAGTCAAAATATCCAGCCCTGATCATTAAGTAGCTGTAATACTCATTGAATTTTTCTGCAGGGAGGAGACATTAGTTGATGACGGGTGCCATGCGTGGAACAGATCATGGTTACCCTTCCAGAACACCTGATGAGTTTTTAGTGGGAGTTCACACTGTCAGTGCTTAAGTGTTTTTGTGTTGTCTTGTTTATTGCATTGTATTTACTTATTTGTTAACTTTAAGTTTTGTCTTCGTTGGTAATGTTTGTGATACCGATTCTCTGAATACTTAATAATTATATGCACAGAAGATTTTCAATTTTTTACCTTGGTCCTGTTTGAAGGATAGGGAAGTAACACGTACCATGAATTTTCATTGGTTTGTCTAAGGGTTAGAAAATGAGATTCACCAATATGTCACCAAAACGACCTTTCAACAAAATAATTTTTGCTGCCTGTGTGACGGGTGTATTGCGCGGAGCAAATCATGCTTTTCTTTCTGGAGCACTTGATGATACCTGTCTTGTAGGGGTTCACACTGCTAGTTATATGGCGTTATTCTTCATTTTTTGTTCATTTGTTATGACTTTGTCATATTGTCTCAATGCGTGATGGATATGAATTGCCATGATTTTGGATTTCTGATTTTAGAATCCCCCCTTTTCTAGTTCTTGCTTTGGTATTCGTTTGCCGATGTACTGTCGAAATAATCATCTGCAGAAATGAAGCTAATTTTAACTTCGGTATTTATTCATTTTACTGCCATTGGGTTGATACCTCTACTATAAACTGCTAGTTCCTGAGATGGCACCAGCTCTACCGTTCAGTACTTCGTTGCTGGGCCAAAATTAATACTTTTAGAAAATAAGAACTAGATCTAATGTCCAGAATTGTTTGACAAGCTAAGTAGTATACCCCCTCTCTCATAACCGTGTTCTTATGTTCATATGTCTAATTTGCTGCAACTCTCAACGGAAGTTCGTTATGCCCACTTACTAGGCAATTTCTTTCTCAGCTTAAATCATACATCCCAATTACAAACTCTGATTCTGTTTTACTTCGGTGTTTACTTCGACTGTAGGGTATTCAGCTTTAAGTTAAATTAAAAGCCTCAAAAAAAAAAAAAAAAAAAAAAAANACATCACTAATGCAGCAGGATTCAGATATAATTTTTACAAAAACATCCAAAATAAGAATAACTAGACATGATTGCAAACACTTCTCAAAAACCACCTGGTTACTAACGAAGCAGTCATTGTCGGTAGACACGAAATAGTGTAGAAACTTCAGAAAGAATAGAACAGCCTCAAAAAAAAAGAAAAAAAAGCAAATAAACAATATTTTATGTGTTAGATAGACAGTGATATTCAAATCCATGAGATTTTGTTGTAAGACGGCACAATTGAAGAACCAATCCTACTTACATATACCCGAAATCTGTAATAAAAAGTATGGGTTACCATTATTGCTTTTCTAGAAATTAGATCAAATTTTGCTCAATTTTAGCCATTTTTTCACCTAAATTAACATAGAATGCACGGGGTAAATATTGGAAGGTATTTTTTTAACTTAATAGAAATGAATTTTTTATCCACGAGAATTTGATGTATTTTTGTGAACAGATATTCTATGGTGTAATTTAATCCTAGTTACATGACCCGAAATCTGTAATAAAAAGTATGGGTTACCATGATTGCCTTTTCTAGAAATTAGATCAAATTTTGCTTAATTTTAGCCATTTTCTCACCTAAATTTACATAGAATGCACGGGGAAAATATTGGAAGGCATTTTTTAGCTTAATAGAAATGAATTTTTTATCCACGAGAATTTGATGTATTTTTGTGAACAGATATTTAATGGTGTAATTTATTAGTCACAATTAAGAAATGTATTTATCACCATGTTTTTAACGGCAATATTTCACAAAGTTTCCGGATTAAACATTATTTACGGGAAAAAGGAGTTAATTCACGGCAAAGTAAACGAAATATGACGTTTCACATCTGTCATTTTATTATGACGTCACAAAGATAAAGCCGTCAAATTATTGTTCATGCCCGCAACCTAGGCCGTATCCGACTCTTTATTTTTGTAATTTGCGATTGAATAGCGCAGCGCAACAGTGTCTATCTACATTAATTTTCATGAAAATATTTCAACAGAGGACATCATCATATTTTACACACTTAACGATGTTTATAAGCCTATCAATATACCAGACTTTAAAAAAATGAAAATGATCATAAGCTTTTAACCCTCTAATGACCAGTACCATTCAATCATGAAGAAAATGACAGTTGCATGTAAAAAGTAAGTTGACGACCTCCTGTATTGAAGGGAAGGACTCCAATCATTTCTTAACAGAGGCAGCAGACTTGGAAGTCTACCTTTTTTGAAGCAGGCAGAAATAATTTGGGCAATCCTTAGACACGTCTAAAAGCTATCTTAGGACTAATCTAGTTTAGAAAATCACGATTAGTGTTATGAATACAAATATTATTATCATACATTTTTTATACAAATAAATAATTCAACTATGCATTGAATAGAAAAATAAAATTATATTTAACAATCGATATTGAACATTCAAATTTTCATAATTATTATTACTTTGTGATATCAAATAAAAAATATATATAATTTTTGAAATCAATCGTTTTGAATTAAATTAAAACATCTGTAGTATTATATTCTGATATAAAGTCTTGAACTTACTACCGGTATGAGGTATAAGCAAACCTCATTTTTGACGGCCCATTGTGACTTCAAGATGAAGAACAACTATAAAAGCGTTGTTCTACTGAAAACATCTACCATATATTTGTATAGATTTTGTCTCGTGTGCTTTTCCCCATATCCCTCATTGCTTATACATAATTTGAATGTCTATAAAACGTCACTGCGTCACATCACAAAGGGTCAAAAGATAAAAAAAATCGTGCAAGTTGTTATAAAAGAAGGTAGAAAATAATTTTTATTTCAAACATTGCGAGCTGAAAATTACCTGTATTTACGGTAAAAGAAACAAATTATACACAAACTATGGACTGTCTTAAGACACTCTATGGATACCCTTTAAGTGCACTAAATTTAGGATTATTTATTTCAATTCACCTGACTGAAACATGTCCTAAGACCATTTGAAGGCACTTTTTAGTAATGAGTCAGCTTTGATTTAAAGACCCCGTACTTTAACAAAGTGCATTTTGTAAAGAAGTGCCTGCGTTTCGGTTACGGACTCAACATACATGTAATTATGTGCATTTAATCAGCCTTTACATATATTTCGGGTTTGGATTTCCAAATGTATTGATTTGATCTGAACTGAAGTGACATCAGTTTTGGATATAGGCACAGAATAAATTTACAGTAACTTCGGTATCTGGTTATTTGTGACAGGTTTTACCTGAATGCTAAGACCCGAATGAGTGCCCATGGTTCTTTATTTTTCGCTTTGATAAATTAAAATTTCGCTCATGTTTGTCAAGCGTTTAAAAACAATAATAAATTATATTTGGCAAATAACTTTATGAAGGTTTTATGACATTTTCAACATAAATCAAACTCAAAAGCACAAGGGATAAAATAGTATTCCTCTAAGCAAGATTTCGGAAATGATGTGTCTGTATTTCTACCAACATATTTTAATATAAAACCGATAACTACTTTGTTTTCAATTTTAAGTGCAACTTGGCCAATCAAATCTCTTAATCGGACATAATCTTATTTTGCTAATGTTAGCTTTGAAGTTCAACTTAACTTCATCTAATGAATATTAATAGGTCTGATACAAAATTTCAACAATCCTTAAAATAAAAATATAATTACTTTGATGCGTATATTCCTTGACAAAACCACTACAAACCACTACAAGCCATTGCAAAAATTCATTCCTGAATCGCATAATCGTCTACAAGACTTAAATTGCATGTCGTTTCGTCGCTATCATTGACAATTTCTATACTTTTTGGTATAATAGACCTTCCTTTCAATGACCTTCCCAATCTGCATTAAAACGACATTCTTAGAAGACTTAGGGCCACGTTAAGCTGTTTCGTTACATGATTATTGATTTTCTAACTGTTTAAAAAACAAATTTGAAAAACAAACAACACCTAATCTTTTCTGTACCAAATGTCCGAAGTGCAGCTAGGGGTTTTAACGTTCTCCGTGGCCAACCAAAATGTTCCAGAAACTGTTGAATGGCAATCATTCAATGTCTACAAGGCAAAGTTTTAGGTACGAGATACTGTAAGGATACCCTTTTGGTGTTCTAAGCTAAGAACTATTTATAGAATGTATCTTAATGAAGGATATTTTAATCCACCTGACTTTTGTCTGAAACATGCCCTTAGACCATTTAAGACACATCTGAGTAATTAGTCAGCTTCGATATATAGCCCCTGTACTTTAACGCAGTGCATTATGTGAAAAAATATACCTGCATTTCGTCGACAGAATAAACATACTTGTAACAATGTGCATTTAATCAGCCTTTGTAGAAATAGGCACAACCTTATTTTCCAATTACTTCCGGTATTTTGTTATTTGTGACAAGTTTTGTCTGAATTCTAACACCCTAAAGTGTGCCCATTATTCTTTGTTTTTTTTCTCTTTGATAAATTAAAATTTTGCTTAATTTTGGCAATCTGTCAAAACTATTATTTATCATATTTGGCAAATAGACATACAGATTTCATAAGTTGTTGAATACCTTTAAAAGTTTTATAACAGATATGAATATTTATTATCTAAATATGGCGTTACTAGCAAACAGCTTATTACTAAGGGCATTTATAATCCTCTTTTTTACGGTAATGTTGTTAAAAAAATGTCAGAAACTGATTAAAAATCCAGAAAAGTTTACATTCTTTACGTAATAGGGGATCCGGATATTTACAAAATACCCTGCTTGAGATTGAGTGACCTGAATATTTACATACATACTGGCCTCTAACTGGTACTGCCGAATTCTACTGAAATATATGATGATTCTTGACGAAATCATGTGGGAAGTATTGAGTTTGAGTTTTCTTCCGTAGTGCGACAGTGTTTTACCAGCAGACTAGGCTCCTTTAACTAGCCGGCAGATTAGCGGCGAGCAACCTTTGATCCATTTTTCTAAATTACGTATTGTCATATTCTCTCCTTTCAAGATTGTGGTCATGGGGTAAGTAGTCTACCTGTAATGGGTTTTATTCGTATGTTTACTAAACTATAGGGAAATGGGACAGATAAAGGGGAGGTTTGGGTACCCATAAACCGATTTAACCCTACCGCTGGCTTTTTAATTGTGCCGGTACCATATCCGGCTGTCATGAGTTTCTATCGTTATTGACATTTGTCTTTTGTCTTATTTGTGTTTTTTCTGTGTAGTTTCCTAGCAGATTTTGGCATGTAATTATAATTTTCAGCCGTTGTAGGTATTTCCTGTTGTCGCTTTTGTTTCATTTATGAAGATTTTGTGACATTTTTAACATAGATCAATGTTTAAAGCACACAAGGTTGACATAGTATCTAGAAGCAAGATTAAGGAAATGATGTGTCAGTATTTCTACAAACATATTTTGATAAAAAACCGGTAATTACCTATTTGTTTTTCCATTTTTAGTGCAACTTGTCTAATCAAATTTCTTAATTGGACATAATCTTATACTACTAATGTTAGCTTTGAAGTTCAACTTCACATAATGTGAAGATTAATAGGTCTGATACTATATTGCAACAATCATTAAAATAAAAACAAAGTTACTTTGATGTTAAAATCGTGACAATTGCGCAACATGTCATTGCAGACATTAATTTCTGAATCAGATAATCGTCTACAAGAATTAAATTGCATGTCGTTTCGTCACTGTTATTCATAATTTCTATGCTTTTTAGTGGATTCTGTAACATAACATAGAACAGACCTTCCTTACTACGACCTTCCCAATTGTATTAAAGCGACATTCGAAGAAGCAAAAGGGTCATGTTATGTTATTTCTTATTGCATAAAAACAAAATGAAAAAATGCAAAACAAACAATATCATAAACTTAATTTTCAAAATGCAGCTAGGGGATTTAATGTCCTCTGTGACCAACCAAACCTTTTCATAGAAACTGTTGAATGGCAATCAATCAAAGTATACGCGCCAAACTCACTGGTACTAAAAGTCATTTACAAGTTATACAATGATTATGGGACGAACTACTTCGACTGCCGCTGGTGAAGGAGGATTAAAACTAGCAGAATTTTATTTTTAATGGGGAAATAAAGACGAGGCCAAACCTTTACCCATCAAATTGTATAAATGTTTCAGAATGATGACTGATACCTGACATTAGAACAAAAGTATGTTATAACAAATCTAAGTATATGTACCTAAATGATACAATAAACGTACATAAAAGTAACAAATATATACAATTAACACATATTAAAGTTACAAAAATATACAATTTATAAGGCCGGATATAGTTATGTGACCATTTCGTCAATCTTATAAGCTATCGGGTAATTTTTAATTTTGTCTTTCTATTTTTTTAGGGTATACAAGGATTGTTTTTTATCGACAAGATATCTTGGTTCATGATAGGAGACTGTGGTTAACAAGTAGTTATTTTAGAAAATCCTAGTAACATTAGCTTATTATTTCCATTAGAAAACTGGGATTACCGAAGGTAAAGTTTCCTGTTTTTTTCAATTCCTCCCTTTAAAACATTCTTTATAAGTAGATATGTTGATTTTCAAAAGAAACCAATCAGACATTGAAAAAATATATTTATTCTAGGGAATACAAATTAACCAATGAATTGAGTGTTTCTGGGGTAAGTGCTTCGCAAAAAAAATTGTCTCCTTTTAATTTGTATACATCAACGGCAGTAAAATACCGAAGGAACAAAGGCGTGAAATTCACAAAAACCGAAGTCCAAAGACAGGGCAAAAACGAGAACACAGACAACAATGACGTTAGACACAAAAAACACAATGACGTTAGACAGATACAAAGCACAGAACCAGACATTACATCATTCAGAACAAAGGCACTCACAGTGTGAACTCCAGTGAAACTGCGAGTGAAATCAGGTGCTCCGGAAGGGTAAGCATGTCCTCCTCTGTTAACAGCACTCGTCACACTGTGAGTGATTCAATCCGGGAAAATGTCAAAGTCGGTAGTCAAATCCGGGAAGACGTGAATCTATCTGAAAAGTCCACTTTCATTTGGGATACTGACACGCCATATCCTTCAATGATGCTATGGTGACGGCCATAGAATTTCTTGAGGGATGAAGTTAACAAAGGTTGAACAAATCACTGACTAAGCAGCTTTTGGGACAGTGTTTTTGCTCTGTTCAAAAAATCACAGTACAAACTACAAGCTCGACAGTATACATGTCATATCCTAAAATAATTTGTCATATCCGCAAAGGTAGGAGCATTTATTACGTTTTGTATCTTCAATTCATTTGATTTCGTGATTTCCGGACACGTGTTAATTAGTATTGGAAGAGTTATAATAGAGTGGTTACAATTTTGTATTTTTTGGGGTGGTTTGATGACAGTTTCCTTTTTATATTTTACTATTACTAATTTCCCCTTTCTTGACAGCGACGTTCCCCTTGCTCCATCCTACATGGTGTATATATCTCAACTTGTACGATTCGCTCGCATTTGTTCTACCCTAGATGATTTTAATGAGCGTAACCGTACTCTCACATCCAAACTGACAACAAGGTTACAGATTTCATAATTTTTTAAAAACTTTCAAGAAGTTTACAGAAGATATGAACATTTGATATCTAGATATGACGGGACTCGTAAACAGCTAATTACAAAGGGCACTTCTCATCCTCGAATTTATGGAAATGTTGTTAAAAATGTCAAAAAATGATAAATAATCCAGAAAAACTGGGACGTAACTTGCATATCTTACGTAACATTGGATATCGACGAGATATTCTGAACAAATACGTTAAATTGGCTTTGCATTCCAGTGACCTGAAGACTTTACATATATACTGGCCTCTCACTGATACTGCCGATGTCTACTGAAATACACGATGACTCTTTACCAAACACTTCGGGGAAGTTTGAGTTTGATTTTTCTTCCGTAGTTCGACAGTGTTTTACCAGCAGTCTAGATTCCTTGAGCTAGCCGGCAGTTTAACTGCGAGCACTCTTTGACCCTTCTTTCAAAATTATGTTTTGTCATATGCTTTTTCTTTTCCAAGATAGTGGTCATTGAGTTAGTAGTCTACCTGTATTGGGTTTTATTCGCATGTTTATGATACTATAGGGAAACGGGATAGAGAAAGGGGAGGTTTGGGTACTCATTAACCGGTTTAACCCTACCACTTGCTTTTGCTAGTGCCGAAACCAAGTCCGGCTATCCCGAATTCCTATCGTTATTTATGTTGTCTCTTGTTTTCATTATTGTTATTCTGGTGCAGTTTGCTTGTAAATTCTGACGTGTGATTGTGGTTCATGTCCATTGTAGGTGTTTACTATTATCCTGTTTTTGTAATTATACAAGATTGATTCCCGAAAAAAACCTCAGATAGAATACATAGTAAATAAAAATTGGACCTTGTTTGAAGTTTTATTTTGGAGAAGCACTATAAAAAGCTGACATGAAAATTTGCACATGGAATAAGACTTTTATTGGCAATCAGTATAGAAATTTTGAGCAAAATCAAAAGATAGTCTCTTTGGGGATTCACTTCGAAAAACAGACAATAAATTGATCTTTTTTTTGCCAATTTGTGCATTTAATGTGCATCTATCTGTGACAATCTACATTGATTTTATATAAATTTCAGATTTAGTTATGAAAAATATTAATATTTTGTTAATGGAAACAAATTTTATAATTTAGCATCCGTAGTAAACAACNCCCCCCCCCCCCAAATAATAATAATAAAATAATAAAATAAAGATAAAAAATAACATTATTGTGCGTTATTTAAACAAGAAATATGTATCTATCTCAACCACTTACTTATCCGTCTAGGATTTCCACAGTTTTCATAAATTTTGCGTATCATAAATACAATTCTCATTGCATTGCGCGTTATACATTTTTGAAGGAATCCTCAAAACCATTCTAATAATTATTTTAAATAGCATTTTCTATTAAATGCTTCCCAAAGTGCAGCATGACATGCCCGATGCAAATTGAACATGGGATTTTAGAAATTTGTTGTAATTTCTCGCAAGCTGCAGCTGACACTAATTGCTTTTGTCGGACAACGGATGATAGTGATAATAATATCACTTTGCCAGTTTAATTTATGTTTGAAAATATGGCGGTCTAAAATGCACGACCACTAAAGATCTGGATGTAACGTTTTGCAACTTCTGGGAAAGAAGAGGCCGTATTGAACTTACTATGAGGTATGAGCAAAGATCATTGTTGAAAGCCTCATGGTGACTTCTAGATAAATAATAACAAAAAATACGTTCTCCAATCGCTTCGTTCTACCACGTATTTGTAAAGACTTTGTCTCATGAGCAATTTTCAATTTTCCTTTCATTATTTACTGCAAGGTTTGGAAATTATGTGGGAAACAAGAGTTCCAAATAAGAATTATTTTCTGACGTTCCTGGTTCGGTTCCCACTTACCTGGGAAAATTGTTTGATTTTCTTGATTTTATAATTTCTGATTGGACTTCGAAATGATTTGGTTTTATCTGCACTGATGAGACATAAGTTGTCGAAATGCGCATATGCAGAAAACAAATTAACAGTAACTTCGGTATTTTGTTATTTTTTACCACTGGGCCGATGCCTCTGCTGGTGGACTGTTAGTACCCGAGGGTATTCACCAACCCAGTAGNGTTGAACTTTGTCATATCTAAATTTTACAAAATTTTGTTTAAAACTAAGGAGTATCTCCCTCATGCATAGCTCTGTCCTTTGCTGAACTTTGGCTTTTCTATTTAGATCATTTTGGTTATTTGCTCTCTATCAGCTTTTACACGTTTTTGGTAATTGGACTTCCAAATGACTTGGTTTTATCTGTACTGATGAGACATAAGTTGTCGAAATGCGCATATGCAGAAAACACATTAACAGTAACTTCGGTATTTTGTAATCATAACTTTTTATTTTACTTTATTGTTGGTAACGAAGCCTTGTAATTTAATCCACCCTTGTTTATTCTTAATCGTTCGCGGACGACTCTACCTAATGGCCAAGACCTTATGTCTTGGCTCTTGATAAATATAAAAATTGCTTCATGTCATTAATCTATGAAAGCAAGTACATTTTTGTGCAAATAGATTTATGGCGACTTAATGGTTCTTTTACCGTAAATCAATCTTTAAAGCCTGAGAAAGTATTGCAATTGCAATTGGACAAATTTAATATCATAATCAGTAATTATCTTTGACTACAAATGCCAAGAGCCTATAAATCGACTTTTAGATGTGAAGATTAATTAGTTTGACATGGCTGATACTGAATTGCAACAATCCTCCAAAATGATAAAAAAAATTTAGGTTTATATTCCTGGAAAGTACTACTACATGCCTATACAGAAATGTCTTTCTTAATAGACCATATCCGAGTTCTGGTATTCAGATTCACCAACTGTTGTTTGTCCGCCCTACGTCACAAACGTGTCCGCCCCATGTGACCAACATCATGACGTTTTAGGCTCTATGACGTGATGTTTTCTATACTGTGACGTATTGAAACGTAGTCTGGTAAGTCCTAATACAATAGGTCGGATATGGTCTATTGCAAAATCATTTCAAGACTTCAATTGCATATCGTTTGTGATTGTTATTGGCAATTTGTATGCCACTTTAGGTACATTGTATTACACAGAACAGACATACCTTCCTATGAACTACCCAGAAGTATAAGAACGTCACTTGCAGAAAAAACTAATGAATTAGTAAGACAGTTGTCTGTAGGTTGGTGCATACAAAAAACAACAACCAAATGCCGAAAAAAATAAAGGAAAAACAAAACAAACAAACAAAACATCATTTGATTAATCCAAACTGCGGTAAATCCAAAATGAAGGCAGGTGATTTTGCATATTTTGAAGAAAAAATTGAAAGAAAATCATTTATCGTATACATGGCAAACTTTAAGCCTTTAAAGACAAAAAGAGTTCAAAAGAATCAATTTATTACATGTTCCAAACTTTAAGCTATTTGAAAAACACGAACAGTTCAAAAGAATTAATTTATGACCGAAGAACCTTTTATACCTTTTGGTAAATTATGCGTGCCATAAATATAACTGTAAATGCAATGTTCTGGGTATCATTGAGGTGCGGCTACATGTTATTATTTTAGATATGATGAAAGGTTTTTTTGTACATCTGTGATATCTTCATAAAGGATTCGTCTGAAATTATACTTACAAAAGTTACAAAATAATATGATAGATAGATTGATTAATACGGGGTTTAACGTCACTTTGAGCTGTATTTCAGCTATTTCATGACAGTAAATTTTAGTGGTGGAGGAAACCGGAGTGCCCAAAGAGAACCACCGACTCTGCGCAGGTAACTGACGTACCTTATCAGTCGAGAGCACCCTTTTTTAATGTACAAAGTGGGGCGCGAACTCAAACCGCAGTGGTGATAGACTAGTGGTTGTATAAGTAGTAGAACTACCTTAACCACTCGGCCACCAAGGCCCCCAAAATAAAATGAAATTAATTACTGTGCCATATGCTCTCTTTATTGGTATATTTTAAGTATGAATGTTTTCAAAAATAGTTCAAAACTCATTTGAAATAATTAAGATTATTTTAGTGTTTGTTTTATTGGGGCATGCCCTCACACGTGGCCGAAAAACTGAGTTTGCTTTTAAAAGCGATAATATCCATTTAAGTTAACTTCCGGAAATATCTAAAACCAAATGGTTGTTCAAGTCTTTCACATACAAATGCTACACAGTAAAGCATACTGAAAATAGGTACATAAAATAAAATACACGTACTTCGCATGAACAGGATTTTGGAAATATTAAGAGAAACACCATAGACATTTCAAAACAAAAACTCTCCAGTTAAGTCTAACAGAAAATTAAGATTTACATGTAAACATGGAATTTGGACCATCTATCGAGTAGATATATACGGAAAATACAAAATTAGTCAACATTCTACCAATAGCTTATAAATAATTCATTATTTATATAAAAATAAATCAAAATACGCCAATCATTATTCTAAATATTAAGGATTTTCTAGACATCTAAAACAATGACTAAAACAACTCCATAATTGGTTTTCAATATTCACATTACTCTATTGACATTACTTGGCAAATTTGCATTTGTTCACAAATTTGTTCACATTAAATATCTTTAAGATTGTTTTTACATTGAAAATCGAATTTACACCGAATATTGGAAGCCATTTAGATTTGATGGTCAGATATGATAAGATGAAAATCTGGGATATTTCTGCTGATGACCTGTTAGTTCCCCAGGGTTTTCACAGATGTGGTAACCGGAAATATGTTGCCAAACTCCTTAGCTATTTTTGGCTATTCATTTAGATGTCTTTTGTTATTTGTTTAATCCCTATTATATTTATAAGACCATTCACAGAAACATTGTAGAAACATTTATAAAATTAATTGAAACTTTGTTTGGAGCTTTATAAGGCTCCTAACAATATTTAAATGTGTGATCAAGTTTCTATTAAAACATTTGTGATGACGATCCTGCAAAGACGAAAAGTTTAAGTAGGATATGAATTCGCCTCTTAAATAAACCAAAACTGAATATATTTAAGTAGAATATTTTACCTCTTTAGGTAGTGAATACGACGTGTAATTCAGAGGTAAATGTTTATATAGGTACTCCAACGAAAAAGATGAATGTTCGCATTCAAAATTTTTTTGCCACTAATTAAGATTAACTACGACGAAAATTCAAGAAAACTGCAAAACAAGTAAAAGTTGAAATTGCCGTGCACCTATGAATCTATTTGAAACTTTGCATTTGAAAAGTTTAGGTTGTAATTTAAATAGAACACTTAACGTGCGTCTTCATGCACAATGTTATCATTATATATTTTCGCAATGAAAATTGAAAAGTCATCAAATGCTTACAAAAGTCTTCGTTTGAGTACCTAGTTTATATTCTTGCACATGAATAAAGGGACTACGGTTACAGTATAAATAAAATAGTGTGAATGTTTTTCTTAATCGTTTGTGACAGTCTTTGCCTCTGTGTTTTGCTCTTTTGCTCACTAACTTAAAAAAAAGGCCTGAATTTTGTCAATGTTTCACACAAATTATAAATTAGTTTTGTGTAAATAGATTTATGACGTTTACTTTTATATTTTCAACATAAATCATTCTTAAAAGCACATTCAGGTTGACATTGTATTCCTCTAAGTAAGATTTAGAAATGATGTGTCTGTCTTTCTGCCAACATATTTAAATATAAAACAGATAAACTACTTTGTGTTTTCCATTTCAGTGCAACTTGACCAATTAAATATCCTAATCAGACATTATCCCATACTACTTAAGATAGCTTTGAAATTTAACTTCACATAATGTGAAGATTTATTGGTCTGATGCTAAATTGCAACAATCCTTAAAGTGAAAAAAAAATTGCTTTCAGGTTTGTTTTTTCGGGCATGCCATTGCGCAAATCCGTTTCGTCTACAGGACTGAAATTGCATATCTTTTCCTCAATGTTATTTGCACTATATCTGTACATTCTATAACACAGTACAGACGTTTCCTCCTATTGCCTTCCAAATATGAAAAACAAGTCTTCTAAGGTAGTAGACCTGCAGTAGGGGAGATGACACCTTTTTCGCCACAAATTAATTGTTTTGATTGGTTCGAATAAAACAAAAGATTTAGAATATTTATCATAAATAGAAATAGAATATTCATATTATCATGAAACTGCAGTCCTTTTGTAGATTAATTCAAAGTGTCAAAATTACAATATCTAGGTTTTGAATGGCACCTCAAAAATATTAAAATTAACGAAAGTCAGATTTTTGGAAAGGGAGGTAATTCTTTCTACTTGACGTTCAGTATTAAGGAATATTAAGACTTTTTATGCAGTTTTCCCAACATTGTGAAAAAACGAGACGATGAATTTTTATGCAATTTTGATAGATGTCATATGTATGGAGGACCTTTTATTTTCCAGATTTGGTTGAAAATTTACTGTCAGGGTTTTCATCTAGAAGAAATTGAATGAAGCTGTGTTTTCAGTAATATTTTGACATTTTATTTTCTTTTTTAGTGCAAATCAACACTTCATGCATGCGTCTGATCATTATTCTCTCATATTTAGGTCTACAAGTTTCTATGAAGAAGTCTGGCAATTTATAGTCTTTTTATGTCAATTCTTATACCGGTATATCTACAGTGCAGTAGTATACGCTTCATGGTGATTTCTTACCAGAATTTAAGACTCCTAAGATAGGGGTGTTTCCGTGGAAAAAAAATCTTACGGTGAAAGTTTTCAAAAATTTTTCTAGAATAATTTTAGAACATAATTGTTTCATACTGCAAATTTAAAGAAAATTGACTGTGTGGAAAATTTTTGGGTTACCCCGGGTCTACTACCGTCAAGAAAACAAAGTTTCAAATTATGTCTTTCGTTTATGAAATCGTAGGTTAGCTATGAATGACAGACTTTTAGCTTTGTGCAGTGAATACCGAGCAAGACCTTTTTCAAGAATGCCCTGATTGTGTCAAAATTTTAAGTAACACAAGCAACTAGTAGGCAAGTGGTGAAAAGGATATCCTATTGTATATGCCATATAAATAAAGGTACCTCGAAGGAGTTTGAAAAATTCAATTGGAAATTTAGATAAACTACAACCAATTCAAAGACTGGCCTCAAGTATCAGTAATAATTGTTCCACACTTTATACTTTACTACCCTTCCACATAAGGCGAAATTTGGACAACTTATTATATGGTCTTTTAAATTTTCTCGTCTGTAGTTAATTTGGTCCAACAAAAAGCAAGGATTCTTCTCTAAAATTGCATACAATAATTATTGTTTCTGAACAAGTGACAATATGATTAATTCACTCAGTATTGTGCTGGACAACATTTTTTTTCGTTATTAACACTTTTTATCAACAGGTCATAGGATTCCCAAATACAAATTGTGCACCTCTCATTGCAGATCTTTTTCTGTTCTGTTCTGTTACGAATGAGATTTCATGAAAAAATTTCAAAACGGAACCATGCAAGACAGTGATAAATTTATTTCTATTTTCAATAGCGGGTAAATTGTCGATATCCTTAATTTTTACAATCCCCAGTTTGTAGATTATGTAGACATCATTACCAACAAGAAGTGAAATTAAAAACGCTAACAATGATTCCAAATACTGCCCTTTTCTGGATCTAAGTATCATTATTGACTATGTTGAAATAAAAACTAGAATATGTGATGAAATGGAAGACTTTTTTCACTGTAATTACATCCCTTTTCTTGACGGCGACTTTCCTGTAGCTTCATCATACGGGGTCTACATTGCTCAATTAGTGCGATTCGCAGACGTTTGTTCTATCCTTAACCTTACTATCACAGCCAAACTTTTACAACCTGATAACAGGTTTCATAAGTTGTTGAATACATTTAAGACGAAATGGAAATGTGTCAAAAGATGCAAGAAACCCATTAAAAATAAAAAAAAGCTGGGACGCAGCTTTCATTCTTTACATTATAAGGGATATTGAAAAGATAATTCTGCTTGCATTCGTTAAATTAGCTTTAAGATTTAGTGACCTGAATAAATTACATGCATACTCGACTCTCACTGATACTGGCGATGTCTACTGAAATATATGATAATTCTTGACGATATTCATCTGGAAGTTCTGAGTTTGATTTTTCGTTCGTAGCTTAACAGTGTTTTACCAGCTTACTAGGCTTCATGAGCTAGGCAGCAGTTTAGCCGCGAACACCCATTGACCCATCTGTCAAAAATTATGTATTCTCATTTTCTCTCCTTTCATCTTCCTGTATTTGGTTTTATTAGTATATTTATTATACTATAAGTATAAGTTTGACTACATATAAAACGATTAAACTTACCGCTGGCTTCTGCTAGTGCCGGCAACAAGTCTTGCTATCCCGAGTTCATTTCGTTGTTTGTCTTTTGCCTTATTTGTGCTTTTCCTGTGTTATTCCCTGGTAGATTATGTCATGTGATTATAATGTTCAGCCATTGTAGATGTTTCCTTTTGTCCCTTTTATTTCATCCAAATATACACCGTCAGCATAACTAAGGGATTCGGGTTTTTGCGGTGAACATCGATTACCGGCAAAAAAAAACTTAGTCACCATAAGTTGTTTGTTAATTTCTCAACAGGTTTACGTGATTGTTCGCTCAGAGCATATAGGTAGCCGATAATCAATGAAGGGGTTTGGGCTATATGTGCATGAAACAAAGTTTCTTTAAGTACTAGTATATTGTAAAACCAAGCAATCCTGGAACAACCCTTTTATAGTTCTTCATCCTGAAGTCATGCAGAGGCCTTAAACAATGAACTTTGCTCGTACCTCATAGTAACTTCAAGACGGCCCATAGTACCTGTTTGAGTGGAGTTTATTTCTAATTGTTGACCAATGCTACATCAATGTTTCTTTGCCCAGGGATACGGGTCAACAAAACAATGAATAACTTGCATAGTGCGATTGCAATCGCTGCCATCCGTTTCCTGACAAAAAGACTAATAGGAGACAATTACAACATCTAAACAACCACACGACACTCATCAATTTTAGGATATACTTATATTTGACTACACTTTTTTCGATTTTATAAAGTAAATCCACAGTAATTTTGGTATTTTGTTATTGGCCACAGTTGTTTTCATACCTGCGAGTGATGTGTATCAAGCTTCTTGATTATTTATATTTTTTTGGGCTTACACATGAGGTTTGGACATATACAATATGAAATCATGTTATACTTTTTATTGAGGGATTTATTGTGTTGCAGAATTATTGCATAAAGTCTGTAGACGCAAAATCACCTTCCGGACTTTTTCCATATTGGTCTAGAAGCAATTAAGACGCCCCAAATATGCCTATGTTGACACGTGACATGAGACGCTAAAATGTCCGTGTTTTTTTTTTTAATAAGGGATTTATTTTTTTTGTAGTTGTTGCCAATGATCTATAGATGCGCAGCAAGCCTTTGAACTTTTTATTCAGTATCCATCATTTGTAATTTTCTAGAAAATGTCAGACATTTTTCATATGATGTTATAAACATTATACATATATTTTTGCAAAATGTTTGGTAGGAAAATTTCTTTATACTTAGGATTCCAGATTTCCAAAATTCGATTCCATATTCGGAAAACTTCTCGAAAGGAGTTCTATCTAGCATTCTCATTTTCATCGTATTCTTTTAGATTATGATTTCTTGAGATAAACTGCAAAACCCTAGCATTGTTTAATACAGTTCATGTGATACCATTTGCCGCAGTGAAGCAAAATGTCACCAAAAAAAAAAATGATATAATAATAAAAAAAAAATAAAAATAATAATAATTTGAAAATCTGCAAAAGTAATTTTAAAAGAAGTATTGTAAACATCTACTTAATGATTTCTTCTCACCACTGAAAATTAGTTTTTTTTATTAAGATTCTATTAAAGACAACATCAAAATAGGGCTAAAATCTAAAAAAAGAATAATTTGAACTCGCCATATGTCAAATTCACGAAAAAATCTTCAGGACGAGATGTTTTTAGATACATTGTATTAAGCTTTATATGGCTACAATTACAATCCAGCAGAGACAATTTCAGAAGAATTTAAATTGGTTTCTATTTACATACCTCGATAAGACCACACTTTTTACCAGATATGTTTGGTTAACAAATTTTCTAAGATTTCTTGCACCAACTTCCTGGTTGAATATACTTAAATTAAGTTTAAACACCAGCAAGGGTTCCCTTGGTGGAAATCAAATCAATCAGGTAAAAACACAATCTTAAAGCGTATTTATGAAACTTGAAATGAAAAAGACACCATAAATATCTTATTATATTCTTTCGTAAATGGGGGTTTATAGTGGAAGATGACCGATGTAAGATCGATGCACGTGACCTGATCTTCCACGAGTAATGGCAAATCAGAAATGTCGATTTTTGTGATATACGATTAAAACTATGATAAATGTCAAAACATACCTGACGTAACAATAGGGTATGTAAGTCTCGTCATGTGATTCCGAAAAATCACAATAAAATTGTAATTTGAAAACATTTCCCGCCAAAATATGACGTATAAGGATTATGACGTTCAAAGTTTTTGTTTTCAATGTCATATAATTTTGTTATAAATGCAACTCCCGGGTACAACTTATGTCCCCGGAAGTTTCAAAATTGGACGAGACTTACAGACCCTATTACAAGAACACTGAAATTGTGATAACTCTTTTTCATACATATGTTGCAAGACATTTCTATTTATATTTTTCGGAAGAAATATGTATTTGCATTCGATCAAAATTCAATATCATGTTATCTTTTACTCGTGTTCAAATTCCAGGTCTGATTTACCGATCTTAAATTTGATGTTATGGAAGAAACTATTTTCTGTAATGATATGTAGAGTTAATACCGTTCTGATCCGTTAGATAAATTTTAATATTCAACGTATGTTGAATATAGCCCCGTGCTATTTCCCGCCATATCTATTTGAACACAATTTTCGGTGTTTATCATTTATCATAAAATAGTAAAATATCATCGTGCTGTGCTTTAAGAAATTTTTTAAAAGAAAACATTTCAATTGAAAAATATTTACACTTCAAGAGGTAACCTTTAGAAAAAGCAAATAGCTGCTGGAACCCCTGGATACCAATTCGTCACAATAATTTATTGCAGAACGACATAGATTGGAAGTTGTAAGAAAGATGGTTGAAAGGTACAGATGGGATTGAGTATGCATGTTTTTTCCTGGTTGCACACATTGGGAGTTTGGACAGTATTTGTGTGCAGCTAATCACAATTGTAATTTGTGTATACTTGTTATAATTGCATAAGTAAGAGTGGTGTATGGATGTGTTCCAATTTAGTCATTGGCATATGCACTATTTGTTATTAGTCTTTTATCTAGACTACTAAAATAATGAGACGCTTTTTGTTAGCCGGGCTACTGCAGAAAAAATAAATACTACGCCTAAGCTTCATATATCCAAAAGTTGGGATGATTGTGCCATTTTAAAATTTTATAGGCATATATGCAATTGTGCCTGCACTTAGCTAATTAACTTAATCAATTGCGGAATCGCGGTTTACGTCATTGGTTCGAAATTCACGGGGCCTAATCTGCTCGAAAAATATTTTAGGTGATTCCCGAGATAAGTAATTAAATTGTGGGTGATTTCAAAAAATATGTAAACAAACCCGCTTCAGAAATGACTAGGTGAGGATCTTTCAACTATATTAGTGTTCATATAGCATTGTTTACAAAGAAATTGTGCTTATTCTATGGCGAAAGTCATAACGATTTTCCCTGTATAAGTTTTAGTTCAAAATCATTTGTACTTTTTGTGTGAAACGTGCACAAAAGTGAAGACTGTGAGCAAAACTGTGAACTGCTAGTCTTATTTAAGGAATAAATGTCTTATTTCAATGTCTTATGAAATCTTGTTCGTTTTATTTTAAAAGCTCGAAATGTTGTTTAAGAACTGCAATCATGAAAACAGGTTTAAATTTGGTATTTAAGCAATAAATACAGTATAAGCAGATTTCTGTGGTTGGTGGTCAGGAGTAAGTCAGTTTCTGAGGGTGAATACCAAATCTCTAGAACAATCAAGCTCATCATGTTTAAAAGTAAAGAAGCCAAACATAGCAAAAGAAAATGCACTGACTATTGAAAAAAATAAAGCGCACAACCAAATTCTTCAGAAAGTAAGCATTGTCTTGTCACTTGAAATAGCTTGTAGATTCTAATTTTGTTGGTTCCAGTAAATACTATATTTCTCCGGGGTTTGCTAGATTGAAACAACAATGAAATTAATGACAACCGTCACATATCTTGAGGAGTAAAGAAACAAAAAATATTCTAGAAAGTTTACAAGGAAGTTGAAGAATTTCGGAGTCAAATTTACGTTCACGCTGTTAAAATTTGCGCACAAATACTAGAAAAAAAATTGTCGCAAAATAAGGCAAAAATAACAAATCAAGCATACCATATTTCTTCACGGCATATCATAGATATAAGTAGCATATCATATAGGTATAGGAAGCATTTCATTTGGTCATAGATTCATACATGTATTAATGTCTTTAAAGCACATCATTGGTCTTTGAAACATAACATAGGTCTCAGGAGTAGTTTATTGATCAAGCTGCATATCATAGGTCTCATGACCAACAACAGCAGTCAGCCCATACAACGTCAAACACCACTGCTATAGAATGGACTTCGCTAATAATTACATTCACTACATCGATGGATTTGATTTTCTGAATGTGGATCTTGAGGAAATCCGAGATACCTCTAGTTTTGTTGAGTTCACACTGTTAGTGCTTTTGTTACGTTCCATTTTTTTCTTCGTCATGTTGTGTCCATTTGGTGTTACATCTTAATTGCCATCTTTTTGCAGTTTACAATTAAGAATTCTCCCCTCCATCCTTTTCGCTTCGTTATTCCTTTGCTGATATATTATAAATGTTGATTTTGACTTTTTAAAAACGTAACAAATGTAACCGAACGTAAATGGTTCAAAGGTTCCAGGTCTCTACGACATGCCGATTAGTAGTACAGAGCATTGAAGGTCAACAACTCAAAAAATACCAACCAGACGGTTGCGTTTAAACTTTTTGTCATGACCTAACAAACATTTTGCCCTTATACTTCATCATCTTTCTTTTACATTCCCAATTTTCTGCTAACAAAAATCTAACAGAAATAAATAACCCTCTTACTAAAATAGATCGATATGCGGCTCTGACTTAGAAGGTCCCATACCGATATTAATTTTTATCTAACATTGAGATGACTACCTTGATAGAGCTCGGTTGCATACGAATAGGCTACTTCAGCAAGGATTTGATATCCATAACTCGAAGTCATCACTAAAGAAGTTTTATGGTCGAAATCACGATCTTATGGACCGCTATTGGATATATGTTTGCCTGATGACAACAGATCTTTCCCTTTACAGCTCTCTACCGGATTTGACATAACGACCGGAGTTGACATGTTCAACAGGGTAGGTGTCTTATACATGTAAGAAGCAGGAGATGCTTACTCTAACAGTGCATCTGATCTCACCCATGGTTTTAATTGGGTCCATGTTGTTCTTATGTGTGTCTTCATTTTTCTCCTCTGTCCCGTAATATTGTGGCCTTGTTTCTTGGTGTTTCCGATGTTGCCATTGTCCCTGGATTGCTCGTTTCTTGACCCGGTTCTCACTAAAACATTG